>LBNU01028563.1:61720-72719 GCA_014162995.1 Artemisia annua
TTCAAAATTGATAACCACTGTTTGAATGGTGGTCATGTTTTTTACGTTGATGTTTTTTTTACTTTTTTTTATAAATCGCTATTCCTTTAATTTTGTTAGATTACCAATAATTAACATTGAACAAAATGAAGATTCACAATTAATTAAAAATAGATTCATGAATATTAATGTACAATTGGAGAAAACATATCATTACATATTTTTTTCTTGAATCATACATAAATATGAATCGTTCAATCGATGAATCATTGAGTATTGCATCACTAACGAACTATGATAGTGAATCATTAAATCATTGAATTGTGATCATCAATAAATTAGCCTTTTAATTTTGAATCATATTAGAATTCTCTCATCTTGCTATTACTCATTTTGAATCAATAAACATATCGTTATATATTTTTTATTGAATCATACATAAATGTGAATCGTTCAATCGATGAATCACGTCAAATTTTGTGAATCACATAAACTATAAGCTAGATTACGGAATCATAAATAAATATATGAACGAATGCATAATAAAAGCATTACTCTGAGATAAATTATTTTTCAATAGCCATTCTTATACTTTTCCATAATGAATTAAAAAAAAAAGAAAAAAAAAAGCAAACGGTTGAATAAAAAAATTAGGTAATTATTCCTAAAATAATCTACGAAATATATGATAACTATGAGAATGTATAAAGTAACCTTGCATTTAAAAGTTGGAGGATCAAGATTTTCAAAAAGAGATGAAAGTAAAAAAGAACGAAGGAACAAATTGTTCGGGAGGATATTTCACATTCACATTTGGTGGAGCAAAAAAGAAACCGCTTTGCATTAAAAAGTATATTAAATGAATAAGAAAATCAATTAATATGAAAGTTATAAATTACCAACCTTACCATTAGACTTAGTTTGATGAGATGAAGGGTCAAGATTGTTTCTCAATCTTCTCCAATCGATCCGTATTTTATATATATATATATATATTATATTAATATATATATATTATATATATATATTTATATATATCATATATATAATATTATATATATATATATATATATATATATACTATATTATATATAATATATATATATATAATATATATATATATATATATATATATATATACATATATATATATATATATACATATATATACATATATATATAGGATTTGGTTCCATTGAGAAGGTTTTAAGATTGAGAAGGTTGAGAAGCAATTTGGGCCATTAAGATCATTTAGTTTTAATGCATTGTATATATTGTTAATTTAAATAAAAAGGGTAAAATGGTAAATGAATCATTGAAAACTAATTAGAGAATAAAGATTTCAAACAGTTACGAGTTCAAAAAATTCAAAGTTCATCAAGAATGGGACGTCAGGTATATTTTCTATTCTTGTTTATTTTTTAGTGAATCAATCATTTTTTTATTTTGTTATTCGTAGTTACTAATAAAAAAAATATACAAATGCATTTTGATGATTAAAGAAGAAAATTGGATACATTTTTTTTCTATCTGATGTTAACTTTTAAGCATCTACGTTTTTTGAATCATCATTTTTATAATTTATAATAAATCACCAACTAAAATACGAACTTGTTAGAAGATTCAAAATAACCACTACTATATAAAATATTTGGTAAAATAAATGATTCAAACTTTTTTTAATGCAACATGTATTATACACGTTATGGGTTTGAATCATAAAACATTGAAGCTAAATAAATTGAATCTTAAGAAAAAAGTAGTAATTTCATTTTGCATCATTTGTCAATCCGTGAATCATTCATCATTCGTTCGGGTTTATGAATCATAGTAATCTCATTTTGCTTCATTTGTCAATCCGTGAATCATTCAACATTCGTTCGGGTTTATGAATCATAATCGAATTAGTGGATCAATAAAGAAATTGTTAGTATTTTGTTTTGAATAGTATTTTTTTTGAATCGAAAGTAAGTTATTGTTTTATATTTTGAATCACTTCTTACCCCAAAAAAAAAATCGTGGACTGATTCAATCATTTTTTTTGAATGTTTACTGAATCAACAATAAACTATATTTTGTTTAAGGTGACGAACACACACAACCAAATGGAAAAAGGTTTTAGTTAGTCATATTTTTTAATTTACGTATGGAAAGGGTGAACATTAATGTATGCATTAAAGTAGTATTAATGAAAAGGAAATGTAGAATTATGAATACCCATCATGCCCTTGCATTAATTTAGTGAGATGAACGATCAAGATTGCTTCTCATTCTTCTCAATCTAAAACTCTTCTCAACCGATCCGGACTCTATATATATATATATATATACATATATATATATATACATATATATATATATATATANTATATATATATATTATATATAACAGGAGGCGTTACACGTGTAATGCCACCTCATTGCCCAGTCATTGCCATGTAATTCATTATCCGCCATGTCATCATATTCTGTCCACGTAAGCAATATTTATAATTTTTTTTTAATTATATTTCGAAATTTATAATTTTTTTTTCATTAATGTTTATAATTTTTTTTTTAAATTATATTTCGAAATTTATAAATTTTTTTCATTAAAATCCGGAATTGATTTTTTCAAAAAATCCACAATAAAGGTTCGAACTCTAGACCATCCATATATTTTTTGGTATGTTTACCACTAAACCACCACAATTTTTTGGTTAGATTATGTAATCCAAAGTGTATATAGGATAACAAGTAATTATTTCTTTTTAAAATGCCAATTATTGACTACTTTAAATAATCTCCAATAATAATCCGTATAACATATTTTCCATTATTTATTTTGTTACGTTTTTTCAAAACCCTAATATTAGCATAATCAACTTTTTCCAGGAAGAAAACTGTGTAAGTAGCCACACATATGCAGGTTCATCTACTTTTGATTTTCTTCTATTAACTAATGGATGACACTAATCTGTAAACCTATGTAACCAGTTTGATTTCGGTTTGGATTTTCAGTTGGGTGGATCGCAATTTATTTTTGAAGTAAGTACCATTATACAAAGGTAACATGTTGTTGTTGATTATGCTTGATTTTCTTCTATTAACTAATGGATGACACTTATCTGTAAACCTATGTAACCAGTTTGATTTCGGTTTGGATTTTCAGTTGGGTGGATCGCAATTTATTTTTGAAGTAAGTACCATTATACAAAGGTAACATGCTGTTGTTGATTATGCATTACGTATCTCAAAAGGCTATGGAGAGGAAAGAGTGATTTCTATGTGAACTGGCTATCAAATATATAAACCTATAAAACATAATTTTCATATTTGGTTTCTATACTTGAATATATAATTCTTATTCATACATTTTTTATCGAAGGTTTGCAGCTCACAATTTCTGCGTCTTATATACATTATTCTTTAAGTCGACGAGGCTAGAACAATGGACGTTGAGTATAATATTGTTTTTCAAAATAACAGATAGACAAGTGCCAGAGGTTGGGGTTTTCCAGGTTTGCTATATGAAACTGAGTTGATATGCCGTGCACTCTTGAACTCAATATAAGTTTGATCGTACAGAGTATCATGGAGAATCTTAAATGGAGTATATGCATATAAAATAAGTTAGGAGCCTTTTTTTTAAGAAAGGGAGCTTGATCAATTTTTCTGAACTTAATCAGTTGTCATAAGTGTAGAAGCCTAACTTCACATCACTTATATATACTTAGGACATAGATAGCTGCCACCACCACTGCGTTTCAATTACACAAATATCCCATATCCGTATAAATTATTGACGTTGTCGCTATTGATCTAATCAAGCATTGAAACAGTTCTATTGGGAAGAACAAAAGGAACTTGAGTCATTCTAACGACAAGCTGAGGAGTACATATGCTCAGTTTAAAAAGGTATGGTTTTACTTTTAGCTCAAACCTATTACATAAACTTTAAAAATGATAAATTAGAAAATCGTGATTTGTGAAAAAATTCAAACTGAACCAACTCATTATTAACTGCAGCATTATCATTAAATAGACTAAATCCTCCAAACCCACTATATGTAAAGTATGAGATTTAAAAACTTAATAAGCTTATTTTTGTGGGCTTATTTGCTTATGAAGTTCATAAGTTCACAAGCCAAATAGACCCATTCATAAATGAATGAGCCTAAATTGGTACAACTTATTCGATTTGCTTATGGTCTCCATACGTGATATAAATATTTGGTTTTAGTATTCGTACATTTAGCTCGAACACTATTCTCGAAAGTGTTAACCGATGCAAGTGGTTCCATGACCATATATGCTTATAGCGCTGACATGTATAGATGTGAATATTAAGAATCTGATACATTATTTGGGTGTCATAAGCATGAACTAAGATCACATTCACACTTAACAATGATTATATGCTTTATTTTTTACAGGCAAATTGTAGACTATTGATGCTAATTGTGATGAAAGTTGTTGTTGTTTTTTTTTGTTTTGTTTTTTTTTTTGTTTTTTTTTGTTTTTTTTTTTTTTTTTTTTTTTTTTTTTTTTTTTTTTTTTTTTTTTTTTTTTTTTGTATTATTTTTTTTTTTTTTTTTTTTTTTTTTTTTTTTTTTTTTTTTAAATTGTGACGAAACATTTTAATTGTTGAGTTATTCTTCTAATTTTCCATACTCGACTAGATGGTTAAGAACCGGAGACCTTTGCTACATTGATGAAGACGGGTTCATCTTCGTGGTCAATAAGTTGAAGGGTTCATCTTCGTGTACTTGAATGTATAACTTCATTAAGCTTTGTAGGTACACGACCTTATTTGTTACACTGAAACACTTTCTTGGTCTTGCAGGTATTTCAAGAAAATTACAAATGAGAAGTCAACCCCTGGATGTTGATCTGCTATCAACCCCTCGAGCTTTACGGCTTGAGATGAAAACGGTTTCAAGTATTATGTCATATTATTCCACTTTTAAAATGCTAATGATATGTAAATAATAATCTAACTAAACAAGAAACTGATTTGAAGAAGTAAAACAAAAACTCCTGCTCCAAGTTACTGCCTTTATACTCCAATTGGCATTGATCGCTAAGAAAAGGGGAATTAGACCCGTGCAGGCTCACAACCAGAAGCTGTGTTACATTGTAAGATAATAGAAAAAATCATGCTAAAACATATTTCTGTTATTTTATATAAATTGGTGGGCCAAAGGTATGCTGATTTAATCTGTTTTAAGTTTCAGCCCGTTATGTTGTCACCATTTGTGAAAAATGAGAAGAAAGTTCGTACGATCTTCGAAGGCCTATGTGACAATAATAATAGGTAAACTAACGGTTCTGCTATGCATATTCATCCTTTCGCTGAATGGAATCTGAAAAGTGACTGGAATCATTCAACATATAAGGTCTGTTTGTTACACGAAAGTTTTTCTAAATTGTTACACAAAAGTTTTACATTCGTAATTTTAATTCACTCACATTTGTTTATCTATGAAAGAACTAATAAGTGGTTGTTCAATACACTATTGCTGCTGTGGGGAATACATGAATTCAATTCAGCTAATCAAGGACACCATTGCCCTGTGCTTATGACAAAATGCAGCATGATACTTTTTTATTTTTGGTTGAAACCCCGTAACTGGACTGGAGTTTCTTCTTTCTGATCTTAAACTATTTGCCCCACTTCTTACTAATTCTATCCACATGAAAAAACATGCCCCATCTACTATATTCCTATGTCTCTATATCTTTCACAGCATGATTTTTTAAATGGCATTGCATAATTGCAGGTGAAACAACACGTGATAGTCCACATGAGGTCCAGTTAACTATCCCAGTGGAGGGTTACCCCATTCAGTTCAGTTATGGTGGAAATTTCAACCAGTTTGCTCATGAATGGGTTTATTTGAGTTGGGTTTCTTTGTCAAAACGGGTCACACTGGTGACTGGTCAACCGGGTTGGAAGTTGCTCGAATTGTATATTTAATGAATACACTAATTCTAATTCATGTTTCAGATTAGTATTAAAGTAATACTTTTTATAATCACATTCGACAATGCATTCATTATAACCTGATAACCAAAATTGTTCGCAATTTTTATTGACAAGTTATTTGTCTCCATTTTGCAGCATTAAGAAATTATCAGGCCAGAGTCACTGCGCACAGGAATATCAGATGCAAACTAAGAGAATGATATTTGCTAATAAATCGCGTAAATACACAATTCACTGACCTTCCACTACGGTTCATCTCACACCAGCATTGAATGCAAATGTCACAAAAATCGTTACCAATCATGTTTTGTATTTGCAATTATGCGTTTCTCCTCCTTGCGGGTGAATTAGGATAAGGGTAGTTTGGTAGTATTTATTATTCAAAATGGAAAAAAAATCGGTTAGGTTAGGAACTTTAGGTATAAACTTGGCAGTAGGTTTGTTAACTTTAAACTTTGTACTAAAACGTATATTAATAGCACACAGTTGCAAGCGCAACTATGTATTAAACTTTTTAGGTAAATTTCTCTTAAGCATACAGTTCTTAGCATGTCCACGAGTGTTTTAAGTATATTATGGGAATCCCATCTATGTATCCAACTCTTTAGCTAAATAAGGCACCTCTTCCCTTTAGATTGCCTCTAAATACTGGGAATACAATAGTTCGAGATGCATCTATCGACGACCCTTGATATTACTTGAATTAGGGAAATAAGCCAATAATCACGTTTTCTTGCTTACGAACTGAAATATACCTGAATTGTTGATTTGCTTCTCACTAGGATCAAGTTAGTGGAATCCTATGGATCGATGTCAATGCCTTTAGTATATTGTGATTATTTAGCCGTACCTAACTGGTAATGGAATGGAACTTGGTAATGGAATGCCATTAGTAGCTCACTAAATCTTAAAAAAATGGGGTAAACAGAAACGGGTTGAAAGTCGCACACAGTGTATTCACATTACAAATCTTTGAATGTATAGATTACTATTTTGATAGTATAAGGTGAAGCAACACAACATCAGCCACAGCAGGCTTTAAACGTTCAATAAGGGCTTCTTTGCTGTTACAAATCAAGAATCCCATCTAAAAAGAACGAACCTTTTACATAAAATTGCTTATTGTTGTTACCTTTTACAATTTGGAATTCTAGGCTTACTTTTTATGTTTTTCCTTTCAGATTTTGAAGTGGACATGAATTATTTAGTACTACCTGAAGTTTAGTCCCCATCTCATAATCAAGATGTGGACAACTGAAGATGTAAAGTAGCCACTAGCCTTTGGTAACAATTTTGTATCTTTTTAATCATTTCCTTTGATGGGTCGATTTCTAGATACAAACCAGGTACCCAAAGATCCTGAAAAGATTATGCTAGCTAGACAAACATGCTTGACTATAACTTAGGTAGGCTTCATACATCTTTCATAATACCTATCATACTATAATTGCTACTTCATTTATATTTCTAGATGTATGTTTAGAATTTTCATTTCCATTTTGGGACCTTGTGTGTTAAGTTTCACCTTAAACGATCATTTGGTAAATCAGGTATCAAACTGTTTATAAATGCACGAGTTCGTCTATGGTAACAAATGGTCGAAGAAATATACTAAGAAGATTCTGCAATAGACTCCAACTCTTCATCAGAACTCGCACCCAAAAATCGTTACTTGATCAAATACAAGATACGAGCCACATTACAGTACCGTCCTCTCAAGCTAATGACAAGGAAATGGCATGTTCCCTGGTAAGTGATCGTAATGTACTCTAGAAGCCAATCATCAATGATGTGGTATCTCTAACGTTAAGGTTGCAAGAGTATGAGAAATAACTTACACCAAATGTCATCTTTTCATGTTTATATTTTGTCATTCCAGTCCCATCAACTTCCAGTTTCATGTTTATATTTTGTACTAACATTGCATCTTTATGATGCTTTGTAAGCTTCTATGTATTATCTTTGGTTTGTGAGTTATAGATGCAGTAAATAAGATCTTTTGACTTTGGTAGATAGGAAACAAACTAAAGGTAAGGAGTAACAAGGAGACTAGCTAGCCGCCAACCACCAGCAAATCATTGAAACCAGAAACAAGGTCTTCCTGAAAAGTATTTTCTGCCACAAGGGTTAGAACAATGACATGCATACATGTAACAACCTTTCCCTTTAATAAAGATTAGCAGAAGCAAGAATATTATTCACTAAGTTTCTATTTTGTCCAACGGTGATCATTATATAAACACATTTTCTTGGAAAACCGCAGTTGATTTTTCACATCATAAATTAGTTTTGGGTTGACAATAGAGTAATTTTACTGTACATATAGAATATAAGAGTATGTTACAGTTGCTCGATCTCATATCAATAAGAGCTTTATTACTTTAAATGTTCGAACTACGCATCATCCACAGGTCAGTAACTGCTTAGATCTTTGGATGTAATAATAAAGATTGAAAACTTCAGTTTCAAGCTTGATGACGCGAAGATTGCAAACATAAAACTGAAGATACATCTTTAGATGTAACAATAAAGATTACTTTCCACTGGAAATTCTTGAAGACTAACAAGTTTTCGACTGAATTTGATAATAACATAGAGAAAAAGTGGTGGGCTAGCCACATGGGAACCAACAGGTCCATCAGAATGGCTAGAGGTATGTATCGTTATAGGGAAAGTTTAATTGCACATGATGTTAAAGGTTTAATTGCACATGATGTTAAATGTTTCAACCATGGTTTAACTCCTGTGTTTGGTGCTGCACAACATGTTGGATGTCGCCACAGGTAACACCTTTTAGGCTTTTACCAACTTTTTTGTCATTTATTTCAAACCACTGCTGCAAATAACTATCGTCATTGGAATGTGCAACAAACAGGTTATTCAATAGCCAAATAACTGTGACAAACTTATAAAAATCCAGCATATCGTTTATTCAAAATAGATGGTAGGTCTCATGAATATGTTGTTCCAGGGGGTGTGTGTGATAGTACTGTCAATTAGCGAGACTTAATTATATGAGGTGTTATGGAGGTAATTTCCCAGCTTGCAGTTTATAGCCTGACTCAACATCTTTCGACAAACTCATTATAAAACTTTTTTTAAAAACCACAGGTTTACAGCTTTCGGGAACCCCAGCAATCCACTACTATCTAAATCCTGACATTCCAGAGGCTCATCAAATTCTTAATGTGTAAGCGAAATAGCACATAAAGCGAAAATAATAAAGACTCTTTACGTAGACAAATTTTATAACCATTAAAAATGTTTTTTTATTTTTATTTTTTTTATTTATTATTTTTATTATTATTTTAGGACGGGGTAAGTACCATTAAGTTGAAACTCAAATTTATTTCGTTAGTTAGGTACGAATATTGTGAGCGTATAACCGTCAATGTTGTATTTGCGGGAGTGTCACTTCCTACCATACTTCTTGCCATACCGAAATCCAAAATTTACGGATTCATATCTCTATCCAGTAGCATGTTTTTTGCTGACCACTAAAGGCACATGGATGACGACTATGCCTGAGCATTCAAATACGGAATGGGTCAATGGTTGAAAGGTACAAACTTTTTTTAAACTTTATGTCTTTAATTTCTGTATTCTGCATTGAATTAGGACTGTGGATAATGGTGCTAGAGTTCTATTTCATAGTAGGGTGCATACTTATCTTTTCATTGATAACTCATGTCTGTGTAATCACTAAGGTGCATTGCATTAGTAATATACCATGACCTTTTGTTATTGGTGTAAAGGGCACGGGAAAGGTTCAAGTATGCATCAGTGGTCAAAGCTTATGAAGATATTAGACAATTCAAGCAAAAGGTAAGTATAACATTTGTATCAAGAACCAAGAACGTACGAAACGGCTTTCACCAACCCTCGGGTTTTTAATTTTTTAATTTTTCTTATTTTGAAGGTACCATGTCCGTTGATATTGGTTGAAGCCAACCCAAAACTTGATAAGCATGTTTAAGGAAGGTGATGCTTCAACGTCCTCTTTTGATGAAAAGAACGCTAAGGTGAGAAGTGCATATAAAAGGAAGATAGGTGTCGCTAAGTTTATCAGCATCTTCACATTGCAGTGGACTCGAAAAGTATATGAAACTTTTTATAAAAATATCCATCACATGATGTTATATGTGTCATCAATTAAAGAGTGTTGTTTCTATGTGATTTTGTTTTATAATAATCAATAAAATGATGTTATTCAAATGAATGTGAAAAATGTTAAATAATGCTAATATATCCTCATCAATTAAATTATACTTTTTATATGATGTTCACGTACCTAGATAAGGACGATCATCAAGAATCGCACAGATAATTCCCTTCCTTTCTGCTAGTGTTCTCATTAATTTGATAGCAATATGGGTACAACCCTTTCTTTCAACATGTACACTTTTCAACCATTTTTTATCGCCTTTCTTTCGCTATAGAAAAATATGCCAACGACAATTATAAGACATGCCCGCCCATCGGGCGGGCTTTGAAAACTAGTATATATATATACATATATATATATATATATATATATATATATATATATATATATATATATATATATATATATATATATATATATATATATATATATATATATATATATATATATATATATATATATATAATTTAGATCAAATAAGATCAAGCTTAAAGTTGTAAAAATGAGATCCAACTAAAATTTGATAAGCAATGCTCTTGTTAAAATAAAATAATTTTATTTGTTAATTACAACTAAAATTGTTAAAGTTCCGATGGTTTTCTTTTTAAAATTGACGAAACCAAGCTGATACACTTTGATTCGACATGTAATGTGTATCAGGTTAAGGTGATACACTTTGATTCGACATGTAAATTTATAATTGTGTATCACTAATCCAAACTCATGTATCAGTTGGTTATTAGTCGCTAAAATGTTAATTCATATTAATATTTTATTTCTTGTGTATTATTGCTAATATGGTTATTTATATATGTTGTTGGTGGTTGTTTAGACTAGATCTTACTTTTACAACTTTAAGTTTGATCTCACGTTAACCCTCCCCTATA
>LBNU01028566.1:12941-35496 GCA_014162995.1 Artemisia annua
GAATTCTAGTGATCCCATGTTAGGAGCTTCTTAGCCGGCTCATCATAGGAGTGAAGTAGGATCTCATAGAGTTAGGGGAAGTCCGTACACAACCCTACGAATGGTATTAAGGAATACAATCCGTCATCCACGCAATTAATACACACTAATTAATCGGTAAAAGATAGTTAGGGAGTAAGGAAATCTAAGTAAACACACTTCTCTCCATTATAGTTTTCACAACCATTTACTTTTTCGTTATTTTATTTTATTTGCATTATTAGTAATTTGGGTTAGTTGACTAGCAACTAATTCCGCCCACTCTTCCAAAACCCGAGAATTTTACTTGCTTTCCTTAAAATATAAAAATACAAAAAGAATCTTCCCTCACCCCTAGACCTATTAGAGTAGTTTTTCAATCCTAACGACACTATTCCCGCAGAGAACGATCAATCCCCCGGTACTTGCCACTACACTATACTACATCGGTCAGGTACACTGCCTGGTGGGGATTGCAAGCTTCTCAAGATCCCTTGAGAGGTAAAACCCTAGTGCGTGGTCGCAATCCAGCGCATCACACATATATAATACAATGTGAATTGTCTTCTACTTTTTACAACCAATTTTAGTACATTGATCATGTGATAACTTCCAAATGCATAAGCACATATATATACAGTTTGATATTTACATTTGAAGATTGTAATCACTTTTGACGTTGAGTTATATTTGTTTTTGTTAGGAATATAAATATTCATATGAAAGACTCGGTCACCCCGAGTATTTATTAGCATCAATTAGCTCGTAGACTTAATAGTTTTAGTTTAGGTATCGTATAGTACACATTTAGTCTTAGTAAAATCGTGGAGTTGGGTCGGGTCTTTACCCAATGTCAGCTCACTCCACAGCCCATTTTAGGGGCGTGTATTGTAAGTCTATATATACCTTTTCCCACACAAGGGAAGGGTTGGTTGTTTCTCATAATTCATACACACCTTAAGGTGTTTCTCTCTCAAGATACTTCCCTCTCTCTCACTTTCTCTCTCTAACATTTACCATGGCTAACTTAATCTTCCATAACCCAAGACTACCCGAAACCACATGAATCAACACATGTTTCGATCCTACAATTGGTATCAGAGCCAAGGTTATTTGTTGTGTTGATTTTTCTGTGGGTCGAATCATGTTATGTTATGTTGGTTAAAGCTGTTTGTTATGTTGAAGCTGTTTTTACCAACTGTTTTAAATCTGGAAATATTTTGTGTTCCTTATCTTTTGGTAACAGTTCATTCAATAGTTGTGTGTATCCAACATGGTCCAAAAAGTCTTACTTTTTATACAGTTTTCTACAACTGTCCATTATGGTTTTCTGTTCAATTATCAGTTTGTGTCAAACTCACTTTTGTGACTTGTTTGTTCCATATCCATACCGTGAATATTGGGGTCAAAGTTTGAAGGTTTCTTGGTAGCGATTTGTTGGTTTCTTGGCAGCGAGTTGGTACCTAATTTGGATATTTGCTTAAAACTGGAAAAAGTCAAAAAAAACTATTGAAAGTGACCTTTCGTCTTCTGGCGGTTTGTTGGCGATTTGTTCCTGTGGCGATTTGCTTATTTGAATGTAGCGATTTGCTTTTGAAAAACAGATTTATTTGCTAAATCCAAACGATATGCTGACAAATTTTCATCAATAATAGCGATTTGTCAAAACGAAAAGATGAAGATGAAGAGATTCGT
Source organism: Artemisia annua (assembly GCA_014162995.1). Taxonomy (NCBI): domain Eukaryota; kingdom Viridiplantae; phylum Streptophyta; class Magnoliopsida; order Asterales; family Asteraceae; genus Artemisia; species Artemisia annua. Next base: position 14,655 of record LBNU01028566.1, read on the forward strand.
TGACCACGTTGACCAAAACACAAACATACCAAGACTCTTTTGAACATCAGTCGTACAACCTTAGATTTATATCAAATCCTCACTGGTCCTAATCTGAAAAAGATAATTAAAAGAAAATGAAGGAAGAGCCGAGCCAAACATAACTGACCCATAATCCAAAACCAATAACATCACAATCACAAACCATATACCATCTAAGACCTCAGCCTTGTACATCATCGGTCCAATACAATCAATCAAAATTAATAGAAATGGAAGTACGAGATCATATCAGCAGTACCAAACCAGTCCAACAACATAACCATACTCATTCCAATCTAATCCCATCCATCACACATATCTAACAACATCAGAAACTATGCTACCCCAACTCACGTATTCATCTACACCAAGACTCGTATCATAAAAGAAACATAATTAAATAAATCTCAGTCTTTGTTCACCATTTTGTATCAACCTTTAAAAGGGATTTTCATGTGTGAACGTTTAACATCATTGATCTAAAAGAGACTCGAATCGACAAGAAACGAAAATGAAAAAGCATACACGATCTTAGTTATATCCTTCGTAATTTATAAACCGTCAAGACCTTTGGAAGATCATACACACGAAGGATATTTCGTCACAGATCTATGAGAAGATTAACCTCTTCTTTGATGATGTCCGAAATTAAAGAAAGACAAATAACAATTATGTTATTATCTTTCCTTGTTTCGTTTAAATGGCAACCACAACAATTTCATGTAAAACTTACCACGAGGCCATTTAAATGGTCCTGATGTCGTTCAGTCTTTATGCACCGTGTGGAAGTTAAAAGATGAATGAAAGTGCATGACTTGTTTGGTTATTTGTTCTTAGCTTCATGTAATGATGAATTGAGATTATCAGATCGTTGTGTTTATTTTTTTAGATCTGCTAGTGATAAAGAGATATGGGGGCGTGAGTTTCTTTGGTGTGATAACAAGACATGTGAATGCGTATATTTAGGGTGAAATAAGGATTAAGGTTGTAAAGAATGTGTTAAGTAGTCTTATATATTCAAATAATTAGGGTAAGATGGTTATACTGTGTGGTGACTGGATCGGGCATATCATTTCAATTATGGACTGGGCTTATGGGTATATTCGACTAATGGGCTTCTAATTGCTAATCCAATTTTTGGGCTGAAATGTTTACACGATGGACTGGGCATACGACAATTATGATATCTGAATTGTTGGTTTTAAGAAAAAATTTAGCCACAATTTTGATAATGTTTGGTAAATGAGTGGTATTTTGGTCATGGAAAAATTTTATGGGGATACATTTTTTTGCAAGAACGGAAAACTCGACATACAAAACCCTTGTTTTCAAACCTCAATTTACCGAAAAACATGGGGTATCAAAAGAATTAGGGTATATCACCAATTTTCACGGGGATACTTATTTCATGGATAAATTTTGTACGATAACGATAATGTGACTACAGAGTTGACCGGGTATCCCTTATTTGAGATTGAAGTGGGTTTCACGAAGGCGCGTACTTATCTTATCTTGAAGTCGGGGTTGGTTGGATGCATGACTTTCAATGATAACTTGCTCGTGCTTAAGATTTAAGTTGAAGACTTGGTTTATCTAGTTTACAGAAGTCGGGGTGGATGGTTGAAGACCTGGTTAACTATCACTTAAAGGAGTTACATTATAGTACTCAGTGTCACACACAGTAGACGATGTGGATAATCGCAGGAGGTGATGAAAGTCTCATACTTTGTCAGGATAGTATTGAGTACTTAAAGATTTACATGGTGCACAAATTCTCTACACCCTTCTTTCAACAACAGTGCAAGCTTCAATAACAAATTTGGGGAATTCTACTTCATTCTCAAGTTTGGTATATCGGGTTTACTTCACCAAGTGGTCACAACAATAGCCGACTAAGTACGAGGCTGGTTAGTTAGCCAAAGAGTTTAAAGGTTAAGATGTGATCAACAATTCTCATGGGGCATACGACGATACAAAACGTCAATGATACTTCACAGTCTAAGCAAAATCTTTCAAGATCCTTCAAGGTCCTTCATGATTTTTCAAGATGTTTGCTGAAGACAAGAAGTTTTTGGGTATATGGTCGTAGACGTCAATGATGCTTCCGAAAGTTCGAAACCATCATGGGGGAGAACTGTGTACTTTGATGTTATAAGGTCAACTTCCAGGGGGAAGTAGAATATACTACTTTACTTAGTATGGTTTGTGAAGTATTCTACATATGTGAGAAGAATTTTTGATGATCTCTTGCACGTTCCCCCAAACAGTTATTCACCAAAACCAAATTTGTCATAACACATTCAATTTATCATTGTTTCATGGTTTCTTCTTGGTTTTGTAAAATCCCGTGAAAGAATTTATTTCTCGGTTTAAATCATAGATTTGTAAAATCTCGTGATGATAGAATTATCCTGGAGTAAGTAAAGTTCATTTCCAGATCTTAACTGATTCTGGTTCTACGGTGTCAACTTCGAAGAAGGGATAAAGTGCGTACTTCATGTATTGGATGCTTTCTTGATATACTTCATGACATTTTGGTTATAACAAAGTTTTACGGGGATATGCACCTTTGACAAAGGTCGGGATAAAACCATTATCAAAGTTCATTCAAAACATCAAAAAGGGCTAGATTTGGGCATTTAAACTACAAGATGTGACTACGGAGTTAAGTCATTATTATTTATTTGAGGTTGAAGTGAAATTTCACGGGTGCGTGTACTTAGTATCTGAAGATATCGGGGTGGTTGGATGAAGATTCTTCGAGATCCTTATTCGAGCTTTCAACAATTACAATGACGAAGACTTGGATATCTAGTTATTTTTGTGTTTCTTCTTCTCTATTACCACAAAATAACTATCACTTTAAGGAGTTACGTTGTAGTGCTCAGTGTCACATGAAGTTGTGGATATTCAAGAGGTGATGTACGTCTTATACTTGATGGTTGGTTGGTTGAAGAGTATAGAGTACTTAGGGATTCGATGTTGCACGAACTCTCTACACCGCTCTTAGTCACACATTAGTGCAAGCTTAAGTCACAAGTTCGGGTTATTTTACTTCAGTCTCAAGTTCATCATATTGGGTTTTTCTCCATCAGTAGTCACGAAAAAGAGCCGACAGAATGATAATGGGGTTGGTGACGAGTTAGTTGAGAGAAGTAGAAATGAGAAAGATGACGTTTGAACACCTCAGTTCAAGCCTCGTTCTTCAACATTATGACGTTTGAACACATCAGTTCAAGCCTCATTCTTCTAGTTTATGACGTTTGAACAATTCAGTTCAAGCCTCGTTCTTCAACGACTATGACGTCTGATCACATCAGTTCAGGCCTTGCTCTTCAATATTATGGTGTCTGCGGACTACACCTCAGGCCCTGTTCCTTAAAGAAAATAAAGGCGTACGTTTGAGTGTGCTTTATCTTCGGAAGAAGAGAAATCTTCTTATTTTTGACCATTCTCATCAACAAGCTTCATACTTTTCCTATGTTCGTTCAGTCATCAAGTGAATCAACGCACATCGGATTATATTTTTGTGTTTCACTTATTCAATCAAAAATTGCAACAAGCATATGCAATTTTTGAGGGGGAGAAGGGAAAAGGGTGAATAAACTACTTGTTGATTGGTTTTGGTTTATCGACATCTTCTCACGGGCTGATATAATTAGTGATAAGGTGCTTCTGGTTAATGCTTCATGTACACATCATTATGATGATTCCGATTAATCATAACCATCAGGGGAGAGACATATGTACACCATGGATGCACAACAAGTTCATGTGATCAGGGCTTAATGTCTTATAAAACAAATTAAAGATGATCAGTGGTTCAACTTGTTACCTTGGTATTATCATTTCATGTGTACGTCACGGGTTGATTAATCGTAAACATCAGGGGAGAGAAATTTGTACATCAGGGACGCACAACAGGTTCACGTGACCAGGCTTAATCATTTATTCCGGAGTTGATATCCGCAGAGATGATCAGTGCTTCAACCTGTTACTTTGGTGTTATCATTTCGACTTGTGTTGGGTATATGTGTAATAACTGGAATGCATTTGGTGAGATGAAGATGTTGATATTCTATTTCCCAAATGGACGATCTTGAAGAAGGTCGAGTCTACAGTCTGTTCTACATTTTCCGCTGTGTGTTAGAAGACTAAAGACGGATGTATTTAACTATCAAAAGACTTCTTCATATTCAGGGTATTCATCAGAAAGGTTGTCAGTTTAGGGGAGAGCACTAATTAGGGGAGAGTGAAAAGCCAGATTTAATCCCCAATTAGATTTGCTCACATTGTTCTTCAACAAGTAAAGTGATGGCAACTGAGAAGAGTCAGGAAGCTGAAAGATCTAATGAAGCTTGAAGACCATTCTCGGAACTGCTTCATCAAGTGTTCCACCATCTATGAAGAACTAAGATATAATGTTTTAACCATTGGTTTGAAGAATACTTTTAGCTCGTTCAAGTGTTGTATCTCCTATGCTCCGCTGATGCACAGATATTTGTTGATACAACCGGTACTTCTTCACGAACCACAATGGTTCAAGATGTACCATCTTTTAGTACTTCTCCAAAAACTCATGAAATTATATCTCTAGTCATTCATCAAGATGTTGAAGAACAATTTCATGGAATTCTTAATTCCGAGATTGATAATGAACCCCTCCTCCATAATCTTACTCCAGACCCGAGTTTTAGAGAATCATCTTCACAAAGGGTCATTCGATCAATTTCTCATCATCTCAATCAATCATTTGATCATATCAGTAAGTGGTCAAAGGTTCACCCATTCAAGAATGTGATTGGCAATCCTTCTTGACCTGTCTCGACAAGAAGTCAACTACTAACTCATGCCAGATGGTGCTAGTTTGATACACATGGACATCCGATTCCATTCGGCGGAAAACAATCTGATTGAACTCTTATCTATCTAAGGAAGAATTAAGGAGGTAATTTTTCTTGTATCCTTTGTACATATATAAAATCATAAAAACACAAAAATATTTTCTTTCAATTTCATAAAACTTTTATAAAAAGAAAATAGAAAAACATAAAACCTACAAAAACCATAAAAATCAGAAAAATTGAAAATAACAAAAATAGGTTTTCAAGGCATGTCTTCTGGTATCGATAAAATTTACAGTCCTAGAAATGTCATTCAATAATGACACGGGTCTTTAAATGAAGTTCGAACAGAATTTCAAAAAGTTTTTCAAAACATGCCTAAATGGCTTGCTATTACTTCAGATAGCAACCCACTTTTCATAATGGGGAAAGCACGTCTCCAAAAAGACAGTTGTTCCTCCCACTGGGTGATGTTCACCCGGGCATGGATTACTTATATCCATGTTTCTTTGATTTAATGCACGCTTCAGTGCATTATTTCTGGTATAAAAAGAGAAGTTTTCTTTGTATACAAATAATTTTCTTTCTATGATTCTTCGGAAAATTATTTGTGTAACACATGGTGGTAACGTGTTGTTTGGTAACTCAATCAGTCTTTGACCATTCATAAAATTTGTCACTCAATCAATGACTACAACACTTTTAATAGAATATGGGTCATTAATTGAGGGGGAGAGTGAATTCAAATTTTATATCATCAAACGGGTTTATATGTGATCTCATAATTGTTAGTAAAGGTTTCGTAGTTAATGAGGTATTAGTTGAAGAGGAAATTATTAAGTTTTGTCTCAAATGACCTAATGAGTGAGCTGTTAGAAAGTCTAGGGCATTATGTGCAACTTGCTTATAGTTTCCTAGTTTTATATATCTATTAGGATCATTTGTGTCAATTTGGAATCCTCGTTTAATACCTTAAATACTTTAAAACCCTAAATCTAAATGAAGTCAGAAAACCCATTATGTTTGATGTTCTTTAATTCTCCACAAGCATTTGTATGATCTAACCGAATGAGTTTCAAAATGTTGATTGACTTTTGTTAATCAATAGTTGTTTAATTGTTGTTGATTATGTGCTTATGTTCTCAGGATATGCTTAGGTATGTAGCTACCGGTTAGAGTCTTGCTCCTAAGATCCTGAATTAAATGTTGATATATGTATGAATTGCCATGATCATGTAAATAGTGGTTTGATTAGGTAACGAATATGGTATTATGAGTAGGCAAGCTGCTACGTGGTAGTGGTTAATGAAGAGTGAATCTGTATGTTGTATTTCTGTGTTGATATTCTTATGCAGATTCCATGGCCGATATGAATGTGCTTGCTCCCGCTCTAACCATTTGATCTGATGTTCAAACTCTATTGACTGGCTCTGAATCACCACAACAACAACAACGGCAGCAACAACAACAACATTTTCACCACCACCACCACCTTTACTTCAACAAAGCATTACTATTTCAGGTCTCGCCATATGGGGATCTACAATATTTGGGAAGCTTTGTTGGTAGATGGATAATTGATGTTGACTACGGACTCCCTCAGAGAGGCAAAAAGGTCAATGTCATTTGTGTCGTAACAGTCATCTTGTACATTCCTAAGTAGTGTAATATCAAAATGTTATGTGTCAGAGTATGAATTTTTCATGAGTTTCTCGTTAAACTCCAAGTCATTTATTAACTCATCATAACTGACACTAACATTCTCCCTCATTGATTGAGGGGGAGCATTGTATCGTTCCATTATCAGCACATGTTAAACCTGATCACATTTTCTCCCATGTTTTATAAACTTATTTAAATCAATTGGGATCACAAATCTTAAAAGGTTTGAAATTTTTGATCGGGGGAGAGAATGTGATTTAAATATGAAATCTGATAATAATGTGATATCTTGGACTTAAATGCAAGCTCTCCCATATGTGCTAAACTCTTTTGTATATCAATGCACATATTGAGGGGAGCAACTGGTTTGTGGTGACAAAAAGAATCTGGCATCTCATGTGAGCGCGACTCAGACTTCACCAATGAATTGACGAAACAAAAACTGTCATTAATCGAAAGGACTTGTCCTGGCCGGGTAATAATTTCAAGCTGGTCTAATCAGTGATGTAAGCATGTCTCGAAGAGGACTTGTCTGAGTAGTGTGTACCGTTTCGAGAAACCTTCTGTGGACTTGACCAGGCCGGGTAATAATTTCAAGCTAGTCTAACTAGTGATGTAAGCTTGTCTCGAATCGGTCATGTTCACTGAAGGTGGATCTTTCAAAAAGTGCAAACTCTACCCAACATGTGTAAATCTTAACTAAAAACATATGAGCACATGTTAAGGGGGATTATTTGAAAAATACCCAAAACTCTCAAAGTGTAAGAAAAATGTGTTTCATAATCATAAACACTTTGAGAGATTTTTCAAATATTTTATTTACGGCAACATACGATAGTCATGAAGTTATAAGGTGACTAAGGTTAGGAAAACCGTCCTATGATCCGCCAGAGCCGGAGGGATCTACCCAAGGATAATACCGAATAGATAGTAGAAAGTCCTTAGGTATGATTGAGAAAAAAAGGAGTTATATGAGAAAGAAGAAAGAAGGGGTTGAAGAATGAAAAAGAAATGTAAGATAAAGGGTGAAAAGAACGAAGCCCTCCAAATATTCAACCTTCGGGCAGAAACCGGGTTCAATTCATAGGCTACTGGTTGTTACTACGGTAACACCGGTATTGAAGACAAGACGTCATGGACCCAGTGACGCACTGCACTAAACCTTCTAGCCACTCAAGATCTCTAAAAAGGACTTGTTTCATTCTCACAGGGAACCCTGCATAATCTATCGACCGCTCATCACGAGCCATGTTGATATTGATACAAGAGACACCGCTCTAGTCTCCGACTACCAAATATGCACTTATCGAGTCTAGAGCTGCGAGATGCATCAAAAGATCTCATAGGAACACGTGTAACTTCTACACTGGTTGTTCAACATTAAGGACACCAGTTGTAAACTTATGAGTCCTACGCATATCTTAGCAATCTGCCAGAACATTTATGAGGGAATTTACAAATGTAATTCTCAGTGATTGAATGGAAATTCCTGCCAGGGTCAACATCAAACAGCCTTGAAATCAGGTCACTTCAGTAATTCCTTGTGGATTACGCTTAGTGATCGCAGTGGTTTCAATGGGTCTACAGTCGTGGAGTGAAATCCAACGACTCACCTAATCGTTGATGTACTTCGGAAGATCTTGTAAGCCCTCTTGGGGGTATCCGATTTAGGAACGGCCTTGGCAAGGATTAGAGAAAGTTTTCACACTATGCTGTTTACGATCTCGAAGTCCGAACCTATAAGCGCCGGATGATTTGTTTATAACTGTTTGCTTGCAGAAATTCCCGGCGATTGCAGCTGATTGCCAAAGAGATGTCAGTTCATAACCGCATGCTCGCATCTCACACTCACGATCTAACAAATCATGATAGTTGAAGAACCTACAACAGTGCTTCCACAACTCTGATGTTAAAATATCATGATCCAGAAAAGTGTGAGCATGCCGGTCCGATGGTCACTCATCATATGGAGATGATACTGCAAGACATGACTTGGAAATGCACGTTGGATGATGATATCAAGGAATTCTCAAAGATCATCCATGCCAAAAGAACAGTTATCAAAAGTTCACTGTTGCAAGTACAAAGTTGCTGACTTTGAAGAATCAAAGACTACAAGTTAGAAAGTTAAAGTCATAATAGTTAGTGCCAGAATTCAAATTGTAATTTCCGGGGTGACGTCCCTTAGGGGGAGATTGTTAGGAATATAAATATTCACATGAAAGACTCGGTCACCCCGAGTATTTATTAGCATCAATTAGCTCGTAGACTTAATAGTTTTAGTTTAGGTATCGTATAGTATACATTTAGTCGTAATAACATCGTGGAGTTGGGTCGGGTCTTTACCCACTGTCAGCTCACTCCACAACCCATTTTAGGGGCGTATATTGTAAGTGTATATATACCCTTTCCCACACAAGGGAAGGGTTGGTTGTTTCTCATAATTCACACACACACATTAAGGTGTTTCTCTCTCAAGAAACTTCCCCTCTCTCTTACTTTCTTTCTCTAACATTTACCATGGCTAACTTAATCTTCCATAACCCAAGACTACCCGAAACCACATGAATCAACACATGTTTCGATCCTACAGTTTTGGCTCAAGAAGTTATACAGTCTTCTTTAACACTTTCTTGATAATGCATTCAAACTATACCTTTCTATTCAAGAATATAGGAACACATTTTGAGTTAAAGGAGACAATAATCCTAGGACCTGTTACTCTTGACGGACTTGACCATTGAACAGTTTACTTATCAAGGGTGCAATGGAGTTACAAGGTGAGTTAATAGTTGACCATAAAACCATACATGCTGGTACAAGCTATGGAACAGATAGAAATATGTCTATAATAGGCCGGACTGAACCGGGAAACAAAGCATTTGATATCACGAAATGGAATCTCCTCTGCTGAGTGAATTCAAGTTTCATTAGCCAACCATGTTCAACAGCCACTTAAATGGTACAAGGCTTATTTTGATGCACCCGCTGGCAATGTGCCACTTGCTATGGATTTGAAGCATATGGTCAGGTGTCAAGCATCGATCGACGTTATGGAAGTTTCAGCAAATGAAAACTTTGCATTAGTGTTGGAACTATAGGTCTAAACTTCGAATTTGGTTTTATACAACAACAAATGTTGCAACGAATAGCATGAATTGTACTTATAAGCGAAACACACCGGGTTTGTGTCCTTGAGTAATTTTAAGAGCAGTTCTTAGGTTATCCAAATGTTAAGGTGAATTCTATGTGTAAATTATGGTTATATAATGGATGTTATTTGTACTTGAGCTCTTTATGTTTGTTCATCAACTATTTTCTAGGGAATGAACAAGTTTTATTCAAGAACTCGTACTAGAGCAAAAAATGTTTTTATTTGTCAATTTCGATTTGTAAAGTTTCTAGCCTAAGTGTGTGCTATATCATTATCTCATTGTCTATACTTAGTCATGAATGACAATGGATCGGACCGCTGAAATACTGGTCAGTATTCATATTGCATTAACTGGAAGTGATACTCTTACAAGAGCTAAAACAGAACTGGAAAAACAACTGTAAAATTGTATGTAATCATTACGCATAAACATGATACGATGCCTCCGCAGCAACGCACTAGCATGAAAATCTTGTTTGAAACAACTCTTGGTATTTTATAAACTTAGTAACAATATTATGACACAAGCATGCAAATAAAATAAGGGAACATGATGACCTAAATTGATATATCAAATCAAATTCAAAACTAACAACTTTTTCAATAAGTAGATAGTTTTCTTGTATAGTGAACTCAAAAAATACATGTTTTTTTTAACCAAATAAATATTTTTATTTACAATCCTTTTATATATGTCATACAAAAAGATCTTACATACATAACAACAAAATTTGAAAATAAAATCTTGTTTCTTTTCCATGCTATCCCCCACCCCCACATGTGCATTTCGCCCAAGGCCCATCGCGAATCGTTGATCGGCTATTAAAAAAAAGGTACAAACTTGACACATGTTGTGTTGGGTCTGAGAAACCGACCCAGTTGTCTCTGACAAGTATTTAAACATAACATAGCCTAATACACCTTCTGAAGGTCAGTGATCATAAAGTCTCTGATAACGATAAGAGAGAATGCCACTTCGTAACTATCAAAGTGAACCTGATAGTTATGATAAGTGAGATACTCCTTGAGAAGTTATAGAGAACATGTCTCCATGATTATTATTTAGAAAGTGATACTCACTGATACAGAAATCAGTTAGTGTTGTATAAAGTTCAATTATCTATAAGGCTTTAGGGACGTCAAATACCAACTGAAAAAAGCATTTCACAAACTGATGCGGTGTTAGGGAGTGATTTACAAGGAGCTAAAAACAACACCAGGGTCACTAAGATCTGACAAATGTCACTATGACTCTGAAGACTTGATTCAGTTTTACAACCTCAACATCTGAATTCATGGGCTGGAAACTTCTTTGAGAAGATAAGTTCAAGTGCTTATCGATATACGAGAAATAGGCATTGGGACTATACATTGTCAAATCGGGTAAGCCGAAAGTACGCTTTATACTAGCCTACTAGACACGTGCCTATATATAACAAGTGGACAAGTTACTGTGGACCCATGTGCAACCACTGTTTCCCCCTCTATATAAACTAAAGATTGTAATAGAATTAAGTAGAGATTAAAACATAGAAAATAATACAAAGTATTATAGTTAGGATTGTAACACCCCCAAAATGGTCGCAGTGGAAGATTGTGTTACTGAGGTGCTACTTCATATAATACAAAGTACAAGTTATAGAAAATGACCTCTAAATGAGACGTTTTGAAAAGTTACCATTCGATAAATGAAATCAGAGTTACAAACATGAGGTCCCGGAGTACAAGATTACATAAACATTTTTTCAATGTACTATCGAGTGGTAAATACGAATGTATAAAGTCTTAAAAACATGTCATGCGACTCTATGCTCCAAGCTAATGCTAATTCCTAAAGATCTTGAGATAAACATGCTAAAAAGTGTCAACACAATGGTTGGTGAGTTCATAGAGTTTGTTTAACATGTAAAGCCTTTAAAGAATGTTCCCACATCAAAGGCATTGTAAATCCATTCAGTTCCAAGTTCCGCCCATACAAAACTTGCAACCTATGTGTTCACAACCCACTGATAAAATATAGTATGAGTAAGACATATGTGCATACGATATATGCAAGTACTTAATGTAAAATGTAAAAGCCAACTGAACCTCATGACAAGCACAACACACCACAAGGGTCTTCCGACATATAGACATGATGCACACAAACTACACATACTGGGAGCCTCTTCCCAAAGATTACTGGGAGCCACTTCCCAAAGAACTACTAGGTGCCACTTCCCAAAGACTATTGGGAGCCACTTCCCAAAGACTACTGTTAACACATCCTAACCTCTAGCAATCGCACTATGATAATTACATAGTAATAGTCACGCAACAGGGCATATAAGTATAAATGTTTTATGCTCTTGTATCCATATGTAAATATAAATCATGTATTCAAATAAAGCGAGTAAAGTGTTTTGATAACCAAGTAAAATATGTAAGTAAAACGATCATGTATCTCCACCAAAGAGTAAAGTAATTTAAACGGGAAAAAATGGGGCTAATAAACAGTTAAATGAATAGTTAAATAAAAATAGTTAAGCACGTATCTCCCCCAAAGAGTTTAATAAACATTTAAATGATAGAAAATGAGGCTACGACTCACCTTAATAAAGGTTATATCAAATGTATAACGAATCGATGGATAAGCTAGGGAAACCTCTACGCGCAACCTAGAATATGATGTTATGTCTTAGGTTCTAAAATAATGAAGTGAATATATAAACATGCCTTATCTAGTTATTACATTCATTGCTTGGATATTTAATGTTTGTAAAGTTGTATAAGTGTTTAATTCTAGATTGGGATTTTCGTTTATTTAAGTTTTCCCGTCTAAATCTACCCGTTATTTCTAAACCGTGAATGATCACGACTCGGTTTTTACGACTTTGGAAAGGTATTTAAATGAAATTTAAAAATTTATGGGTCCCACTTCCCCTAAAGTTATTTATCTAAGGTCAAATTACTAATTTACCCTTTTTTATATATGCTGTTGATTACAGCAACTCACAGTCTCGCAGAAATGGCCATAAGTAGGTCTATATGACTCCGTTTTATGCCCGGTTTTTGGCCACGTTTAAGTTAGGATGTTAGCTAAAACTTTTATGTTTTGACCAACAGGGAGTTCTAGTCAAGTTTTATGAGTGTTACCCAATTGAAATTTGTTACTCAGATTTTAACACTTGTTACTGTTTTGGCTCTAATTTATTCATACGGATGAGTTATGGGGTGAGCCAAGCGGAAAAATGACCAAAAGACATAGCTATAAAATCCTATGTTATTTCCTAAGTTTCAAAGTCCACGAATTTTTCCCAGTAATTATGTTTACAGTCCCTGTCCAGTTTCTGTTTTGCAAAACTAGTCCTTTCGACAATTTTTGGTGTTTTAATCCAATTATCCAAGCATAATCAAGTATAATAAGCATATAAAACATATTAAATAAATGAAATACTAGTATTTACAGAAATCGAATGATAACATAAGAGTTTGCTTACAACCCTTGTGATGAAATTTAATAAGAAACAAGAACTAAGAATACTAACTTAAGTCTCTACAACCAAAACCCTAGCTTCCAATCCTTCAACACAACTCTTACAAACCTTTGCTAGTCTTGATATAAACCTTGTGAAAACCTTATTAGCTCAGCCCTAGCCTTGTGAAAACCTTATTAGCTCAGCCCTAGCACCATTGTGTAGCTCCTAATTCGACCATGGAATGATGAAATAAAACCAAGAATTATGTAGAGAGTACCTTGGCCTTTAACTTCGTAGTGTAACTTGTAGTTTGAAAATCAAAGGATGAATTGCTATAATAATTGAAGGTGTCTAGGTTTTTGATGAGAAATAAGTGAGGAATGAGTTGCCCTTTTTATATTAAAATGAGGAGGTGCAAGTATTTGATCTTTAGGCTTACTTAGTTAAGTGTATAAACACTTGTAATCATCCAATGTACACAAGACTTTTCACCAAGCCACCTTGCTCAGTGAATCATAAGAAATTTTGTCCATAATGATTAAAATAAGATGACTAGGTAGTTTTTGGTATTATCTAGTTTTACGGAGTGAGTTTTGGTCCCGGTAATCGCTAACGGTAAGTCGTAAAGTCACGAAACTTAAAACCGGGTATCCTAAAAATATGAAACTTATAAAAATATTACAATTTATCAATATACTCTATATTAGCATATTAAATGAGTGATAAGTTCTACCAGGATGCATAAAGCCGTGAAAACCTAGAAATGTAGGCTTAAATCGCGTAAAACCAGAAAATGTAAAAATCTAAAACTTGTGAAAATGTCGTAAGATGTGAAAAACACATATTTCTCTTGTTTGTAATGTTTTATGAAAATATCGAGATGTTTAAATGACGTTTAAACCTTAACGTAAATCTCATACACGGTTTTGCGAAACTTGCAAAAATGACCTGACGAGTGTCAAACTCTCGTGTTATCATGAAAATAGGTTAACTAACGAGAATGTGAAATAAACATTTTTGGAGTGAATAGTAAAAATGAATAGTAACCTAAAAATGCGAATTGTTACAAGGATCCTCCTTTCCTAGGAACAACAAAACAAAGCTAGTTGCCTCTTGTTGTTTGAGTTTGGAGAGAATCTGTCATCAACCGGGGTAGTTTTCTGTAGGATATCTTTTGTAAATTTTTGATTCATTTCTAATAAGATTTATAAAGTTGAAAAGTACAAATGGTGTTATTTGCATGTCTGTGTCGTTCTCAAGCAAAACCAACCTCAACAATGTTGATGTTCATCAGTTTTCCTCACTTGCTAAAACTGTTTTTCTTATCTTTCATGGTTTGCATGAATGGTTGTGCTACAGCCGGTCCCAACAAGTTGCCTTGTAATTATGCCATATGCATTTCGCCCTACACCCTCCTAGTAGGTGAAATGGTGGGGCGAAATGGGTGTGTAAACTGGAAAACCAAAAACGCGTGTCTTTGTCTAATAAAAGACACTAAAAAGTGTGTCCTTACGTAATTTTCGATTTTTCTTGGCAGGTCTCTGGCCATGGGGCCATACCCAGTGTTTTTGATAGAGCTATTTATGTTGCCTATGTGAAATGTATTTCTTTTGTTTCGTTTGTGGACGTTTGGGTGAATTCACTTTGCTTTTGGTTTATAACACTAAATTTTGTACTAAAATAGTATAAAATTAGCATTTTTATAGAATATGCGTGCACTAATTAAAAATTACTTTAATGTATGATACTAAAATTTAACACTAAACATTTTCATCTAGTTTAAATTACATATCACTACGTTTGTTGCATCAGGTATCCGCCGGTATAACACAGGTAAAATTAGGGCTAAGAACCTACGCAAGTTGGAGAGTACGAAGTCGAATTGGAGTAGTCGACTTATGGAATCGACCTAAATTCGATTCGATCGACCAAAGGTATTCGCTCCTTTGGAGTTTTGGTTGGCCGATCAAGAGAGGAAGATTGGGGGTGGGGGGATTTTTAGGGTTAGAAGAATTATTATGAATCTCATTAGGATATCTTGGTATTTATAAGGTACCATAAGCATTCATAATGCAACTAGGATTTCTTATAATTAACCATTAAGTATACAAATTTGACAAAAAGTTAAACATACCCCCTCTAGGGTATTCAAATGATCCACAAACGCTAAGAGTTTGTGGTTTTCTTTTTATAAAGGCCATGCAGACTAAACCCTGATGCAATAAGCGTGTTAGGAATACGTTTATTCATATGAAAGACTCGGTCACCCCGAGTATAGTTTAGCATTATGTAGCTCATAGTATTTGTCCTTTTAGTTAGTTGTTAGTTATAGTTAAGTAATACGTGAAAGAAGGACGGGTCTTTACCCACTGTATACCTGATCCACAGCCCGGGCGTGGGCATTTAAGTTGTAACTATAAATACCCCTTCCCTAGCAAGGAAGGGGTTGGAGCTTTCATTTCAAACTATTATATCACAAGTTTTCTCTATTTCTCTCTCTAAAAAGTTTCCCATCTCCTACCTCTCTCTCTCTAAACTAACGAACCAAACCACCCTTGGAATCATGTTTGTGACTTAGTGTTTATCTTACAATTGGTATCAAGAGCCAAGGTTTCATCTTAGGGCCTTGGATATTCGGATTTGGTGTGGTTTTTGTGGGTTTTGGTTAGTTAGATTAGTTTCTTTAGAAAACATCTTGGTTTGATCCTATTAGTGTTATATGATGTGTTTTGGACGTAATTTTGTGACTAGTGGTGTTAGAACTACTTAGTTTCTTTGTTGGTTAGGTCATATCTTTCGTTATTTTGGAGCTTGAGTGATTTTTGGTTGAATTTCTTGATAGCGGTTACCTCTCCTGTTGAGTGTTCTTGGTAGAGGTTAGCTCGAGTAAAGCAGTGGTTACCTCTAGCGTTTAGCTCACTTTGCCATTTATAGACAAAGAGACAAAAATGCTAGAAAGGGACGGTTTTGGCGGTTAGCGATTAACGGTTAGTACCTTCAGAGGTTACCAAATCCAGTGGTTAGCTCTTCAGCGGTTACCTAGTCCAGTGGTTAGCTCTTCAGTGGTTACCTAGTCTAGCATTTAGCTCTTCAGCGGTTACCTAGTTCAGTGGTTAGCTCTTCAGCGTTTACCTATTTCAGCGGTTACCTCCTCAGTGGTTACCAAATTCAGCGTTTAGCTCCGGCGATTTGGTGGTGGTTAGCGATTAACTCATTTGTGAGATCCTAGTGATTAATTAACTATTTGTATTTGGTGGAGTGTTGTGACTTAAGTCGTTTCGATTAGTCCGATTGTGATTTGACGTTGTAAGATAATCCTTACGACTTGACTTATCACGTTCGGATCTATTGTTACTTGACTTGTCGTGACGTGACACGTAATGCGAATTGTGACTTATCCAAGATCTTACTTTAAGTCTAACTCGCATATTACATCTTCTGGTTTCTTTTGTTGACTTTAGTAAAATCCAGGGAAAGAATCGATTTCACGGTTTAAGTCACAAGAGTTGTAAAATCCCGTTTAAGATTCACTCATGGCAACCACTTCTGATGACATTCAGGCTGCAGGGTTGATGAGGCGAAAAGTGTACCGCTTTTGGGGGGTCATTTAAGCCCTAAATCGTAATTATTTGATCAAATATTGCCCTAAATCATTCCTTTTGTCATTTTAGGTACTTTGGAGAAGAAATCTAGAAAAGGAAGCATTTTGGATGTTTTTGGAGCATAAAAGTGAAGAAAACGACAAAGTCTCAAAATATGCTGGAACAGTACCCTGACGGCGTCAAGGTCTAAGAGGTGACGCCGTCAAGCTAGACAAACGGAGGTGGATGTGAAGATTGTCCTTGATAAGCCAGAATGGATTTTTGGGATTTAAAGGGGGACGGCGTCAAGAGGCCATCACGAAACCCTAACCACGGCGAGGTGACGGCGTCACAACCCATAATGTGACGCCGTCAGATCTGTAAATCTATATATATTTTCGTATTTTTCATTCATTGTGTGGAACTTTTTAGAGAGAAACCCTAATACGAATTTTAGCAGCTTTTTCAAGGTTTTTCACCTTGAGATCTTCCATTTTACATTGAAGATAAGTTATCAATTGATCATTCAATATGTCTATGTGTTGTTTGATTCTATCTTGTTCTTGTCTTTTGTTTAACATGCTAGGCTAGGTTTTCTTTGTGTTTGCTTAGATCTAATGAAACCTAACTATTAATTATTGGTTGGATGGTGTGTTATTAATTGTATTGGATGAATGTTTATCGATGTTAGGCTTAAGAAAACTGGCTAGCCTCCTATACGGTAACTTGCTTGAACGTCTTAAGAAACATGATCGGATGTGTACTACGATTATATGGTTGTATTTAATGCATGAGCGAATTCTAGTGATCCCATGTTAGGAGCTTTTAGTCGGCTCGACATAGGAGTGAAGTAGGAGCTTATAGAGTTGGGGAAGTTCGTACACACCCCCACGACTGGTATTAAGGAATGCAACCCGTCATCCACGCAATTATAACACACTAATCAACCGGTAAAAGATAGTTAGGGAGTAATGAAGTCTAAGTAAACACACTTCTCTCCATATAAGTTTTCACAACTATTTTATTTTCGTTTATTTATTTTATTTGCATTTGTAGTTATTTGGGTTAGTTGACTAGCAACTAATTCCGCCCACTCCTTCAAACCCGAGATAATTTTACTTGCTTTCCTAAAACCATAAAATACAAAAAGAATCTTCCCTCACCCTTAGACCTATTAGAGTAGTTTTTCAATCCTAACGACACTATTCCCCTAGAGAACGATCAATCCCCCGGTACTTGCCACTACACTCTACTACATCGGTCAGGTACACTGCCTGGTGGGGATTGCAAGCCTCTTAAGATCCCTTGAGAGGTAAATCCTGTTGTAAGGTCGCAATACCACGCATCAAGGGTCCGATACCCACCCTCCTATGCTGGATTGGATGGATTATGAATCATGGGCTCAAAGAATCCGACTCTACTGTAAGGGCAAAGAGAATGGTGAAAACATACTTTGTTCGATTGATGAAGGACCGTTTCAAATAGGTACTACAAGAGATGTTATCACCACCGGTGAAGATGGGGCAGTCACCTTTGGAATTGACAGACCACGTACGTATAATGACCTCAATGAGGATGAAAAGAAGCGCTATGAGGCTGACATTCGGGCATCCAACATTGTGATTCAAGGACTTCCCAAAGATGTTTACAAGTTAATCAACTTCAACACGGAAGCATAAGCCGTTTGGGATAATGTCAAAATGCTTTTATCTGGCTCGGAGCTGACCAAGGAAGATCGTGAGTCTCAGTTATATGATGAATTCGAGCATTTCAAGATGAATCCTGGTGAAAATATCACTGACTACTATGTCAGATTTCACAAGCTTGTTAACGATATAAGAATGATCCGAATGACAATGCCTAACATCCAACTCAACTCTAAGTTTGTGAACAATATGTCACCCGAGTGGGATCGCTTCGTCACTGCTGTGAAACTCAACAAAGGACTAATAAATACAAACTATGAACAGCTTTTTGCCTACTTACAACAACATGAGAAGCATGCAGTTTATGATCGTCAATTAAGGGAAAAACTCAATCCAACTACTACTAATGACTCACTTGCATTCATGACTAGTATGTTGCCGATTAATCAACCTTTGTCATCCTTGGACCACTCATCTCTGCAATCACCAGCTGCCATGAACACCCATGGTGACTCAGGGTATTCTCATACTGACAAGATGATTGAAAATCTCTCCAACCAAGTGTCTCTACTCGTCCAACAATTCAGAGCTACACTTCCTCAAACCAACAACCAACTTAGAACTTCTTCTAATCCACGTAATCAGGCTGTTGTGGAGGATGGAAGAGTGATGGTACAGAATGTTCAAGGTAGACAGAATGTGAATCAAAGGAATGTTGCTCGAGGCAATATGCAAAACAGGATCGGAAATGTGAATCAGGGACAAGGAAGGCAACCTAAATGCTANATCCACGTAATCAGGCTGTTGTGGAGGATGGAAGAGTGATGGTACAGAATGTTCAAGGTAGACAGAATGTGAATCAAAGGAATGTTGCTCGAGGCAATATGCAAAACAGGATCGGAAATGTGAATCAGGGACAAGGAAGGCAACCTAAATGCTACAACTGTGGGGGTTTGGGTCACATTGCAAGAAACTGCACACAGCCAAAATGTCCTCAGAACTCAGACTACTTCAAGGACAAAATGTTGCTTATGCAAGCACAAGAGAATGGAGCTGTGCTGAATGAGGAAGACTTGTCATTTCTTGCTGGGGATGAAGGGAATACATTTGATGCTGATGTGGATGATCAACCAGTCCAAGATCTAACCCTTAATGATCCGAACATCTTCCAAGCTGATGATTGTGATGTATTCGACTCAGACGTTGATGATGAACCCACTGCTCAGACCATCTTTATGGCCAACTTATCTTCTGAAGTCTCATCACCTCATCAAACCAGTCCCACCAACTCATCAGTCATATCTGAGGTACTAAAACTATATGATATGTGTGACAGATTGGATGAACCAAAGACTTTCTGCAATGTACAACTGACAAATGTCATCGAGTCAAATGATGTTGAGTTGGAAAATAGTGATAATTTCCAAATTAAACAACATGTGAATCATGACAAAGAAGCTATTGTACATAGTGGAGAATCTTCCAATGTTCATGATATGAATGTGTTGCGTGAACAAAAGATGTCTTGCAAAGAACAACAATCCAACGATGTTGAGTCAAATGATGCAAATATGGAAAATAGTAATATAATCTCATATGGGCAACATGTAAGTCACAACGATGTTCCTGATTTTGAGATGCATGAAAATACCCTATTTGTTCCTGATGACACCCTGACCACTAGAGTTAATATTCTTAAGGAGCAAGTGACCATGTATGAACAACGTGCAAAATTTGAACTCACTGAGCGAGAACAAAAAATGGATTGGCATATGTGTGCAGTTATATCTAAAAGTAATTTAAGGGAAGAAGCATTAAAAAGAGAGTTATACCTGTTACAAACACAACTTGATCAATCTGTTAAACAAAAAAGGGAGATTCAAGAAAAGGTAACAACTTTGAAACATGATTTTCATGTAAAGGAAACAAAACTCTTAAATGATATTTCCAAAATAAAGACGTTGAAAAACAAACTTGAAGATAAACTGTACATGCAAGGCCAAACCATTCAAACTGCACAAATGATTCATAATCATAAAAAGTTGTGTGATGAACATAGTATAAAGGAAGTAGGCAGGCCTAAATCAAACTTCCTTAGGAGCGTTAGAACTACCCAACCTGCATTGTATGATGCTAATGTTATGCTTGAGCCTGATCATGCCCCTCCTGATGTGACATCCTTTGATGAAACAAATAAGATTGAAGATGAAACACGAGCAAGATTAGATAAGAAATTAAAGGATTCCAAGTGCGTTGAAAATAAAATATTGTACAAATATGATTACTCTGAAGACAACAGAATGACAGTTTTTGTTCCCCAAAAAAGGTTAACTCCAGAACAAATATTTTGGAACATAGATTTTGAAAAAATGCAAGCTGAAAAGGTTGTGGGAGAAACTCGTACCATGCTTAAGATTGCCGAACCAACTGTATACCCACACAATACACCCATGCATCTTGTCCCTTTAACTCTCCT
>LBNU01028566.1:35608-46561 GCA_014162995.1 Artemisia annua
ATGATATTTCCAAAATAAAGACGTTGAAAAACAAACTTGAAGATAAACTGTACATGCAAGGCCAAACCATTCAAACTGCACAAATGATTCATAATCATAAAAAGTTGTGTGATGAACATAGTATAAAGGAAGTAGGCAGGCCTAAATCAAACTTCCTTAGGAGCGTTAGAACTACCCAACCTGCATTGTATGATGCTAATGTTATGCTTGAGCCTGATCATGCCCCTCCTGATGTGACATCCTTTGATGAAACAAATAAGATTGAAGATGAAACACGAGCAAGATTAGATAAGAAATTAAAGGATTCCAAGTGCGTTGAAAATAAAATATTGTACAAATATGATTACTCTGAAGACAACAGAATGACAGTTTTTGTTCCCCAAAAAAGGTTAACTCCAGAACAAATATTTTGGAACATAGATTTTGAAAAAATGCAAGCTGAAAAGGTTGTGGGAGAAACTCGTACCATGCTTAAGATTGCCGAACCAACTGTATACCCACACAATACACCCATGCATCTTGTCCCTTTAACTCTCCTGACACAAAATAATACCCTTATTAGTTTATATGTTCTTAGGCAATTATTTGCTGAGTTTGACAAAACATGTAAAAAGAGAATTACGCCAACGGGTATTACTGAAGGGGAAAGGGGTTTTGAACAAACAAAAGAATGTTATTTAACTAAGGTTATGCCATTCTGTAAGCTTATTAAAGAACATTTTGAGGCACTTCAAAACACCCTAAACAAAGAAGTGACAGATATGAAAAAGGTGTATCAAACTATTGAGAATGAGGGAAAACAGATTGCAATGGATCTTAAAACCTGTGAAATTGAAAAGAAAAACATCCTCATCATGCATGAGCAGCTGATTGCTAAATGTCTTGCACAAGATGTATTTTATACTGCCACTGACTCTGCATTATCTGCTTGTCAATTTCATGAGATGTCTGTTGCATTGAATGTTTACCAGAATCGTGTTGTTGAGCTTGAGGCGGAGAATTTGAAACTCCAACAAAAAATTCAAAATGATGACCATGATAACATGGTCAGGAATTTTTCAAAACTAGAAGTTGAAAATCTTAAAATGAATGAAAATAATTAGTTGGTTATGTACGTAGCAACTTTTATCACGGTTATTATGAATTAACGTGTTGTTGCACTCCTGAATTATTTTGAATAAAGTTAAGTTTTAAAATTTCAGTATATTGTTAATTTGTTGGGTGTTCATCGAATGATAGGACGCAACTTTGTTCTGGATAGCAGGTAAACATGGGCTAAAAAATAAGGCTTAATGGACTTCTTTAATGCATGACTTAATTAGTCCAAAGTTTATATGAACATGCTGGTAACAAAATCTGGTTTATTGGTTTTTGTTTAGGCTAAGAACAGAACAGTTTCATAACTTGTTCTCACAAACTTCTCTTTAATGCTTTTGGGAGTGAAAGTGTCATTCTTGCATGTTTTGAGTGAATAGAAAACTGCCTTGATGCTATTGGAATGCAATTGTGGAAATTATATGTTGTTATCATGAGCCCATGATGATTCTAGCTTAGTGATTAAGGTTTGTGGCGACGTGTCAGCGTTGATGTGTTACATGTAAAAAGCGTTTTTAGACCTCTCATCAACATACCTCCATAGATTTGTTGTTCCCTGTTGAGGCAACATGATCATGATCTCTTTGTGTTTTAATGATGACAAATAAACCATCGAAACACATAAAATAACAAACGTTAGCCAAAATTCCCCGAATCACAAGTCTGCTGCTGGCGCGCCACCCACGCGTCAACGCGTGGGTAACGCGCCAGGCGTTTGTGAATATCGGGATGAATTTTGAAAGTCGGCTTTCCCCTTACCCGACAAATGTGGATCTTTCAATACAGGTATGAATNAATATTAGTCCAAGCATATTATGAACTAGAGAACAAGCATAGCAAACATATATTGCCAAAATCACACTAAATTGCGACATAAGATAATTACTTTATAACCTTATCGGCTACCCATATGAAAGAATACTTATCTTCAATTAAACATGCAAGATGGAGGGTTGGATACCGCTTCTGCCAACGTTACTGAAATACCTTGCGTACTCAGTTTTGTTAGATCCCAGTTCCTTCGAACAGAACGTTCTATTGAGCAATTTTGCATTGTTATTCAACCAGAATAACGTAAATGAACGTCTTAAGCTTAGTGAGAGATATTGTAAATCCAACTAAATTTCAAAAAATGATATAGTCGGCTGAGCCGGCGTACTAACCCAGTCTGGAGCGTGCGTACAAGCGCGCGATATAGGGTCGTTCAGACAGGAATCTTTTTAAAATAGAGTTGAAAATTTAAGTGCGCCAGCAGCTGTACTACCATCTTTTTAGTAAGAAAGAAATCAAAAAGTCATCACATACGCT
Organism: Artemisia annua; assembly: GCA_014162995.1. NCBI lineage: Eukaryota > Viridiplantae > Streptophyta > Magnoliopsida > Asterales > Asteraceae > Artemisia > Artemisia annua. Next base: position 38,012 of record LBNU01028566.1, read on the forward strand.
CTGCCGTCTTCCACGCTCGTCTTTCTCTCCAGAACCACGATTATTCTGTTCTGTTCCTTGAAACTAACATATACCATAGTGACTTCGACAAGCGAACAATCTCCCACTCTACAACCGGAAGAACGACCGGCGGTCTAACTTATGCCGTGTGCTCAATCATGCCCTTACACACAGAGCATGTTGAAATTTTATAGTCGTAGTATTCAGCACCTTGAATCTCTACTCGCTACTCAATAAATCCCCCAAGTCCGAATAAGATTACGCTCTCTCTTTAGACATTGGTGCGATTCTATTTCCAACCGATACACAAATGTATATCACCTAAAATTGAATCAAAATAGAATCGACTTGGGTGAAATCCATTCACCAACAAAGATAAAGTTATACGACTTCAAACCGAGGCCCCAAGAGACGTATGAACTATTCATAACGTCTCATCTAAAAGCCATACCGATCTGATGCAACTAAGATGTTTAGGTTCCATACACCTGTCGTGCCCATAGCCATTAATCAAACAGATACAGCCGTGCTTCCACTTAATTCAATCAAACTCTCATTAGCAAAAGGTAACTTCTTTGTATAAAGAGAGTTTTTGGGTATGTATTCATATACTAAGGTGTCCTTGTGAAGACATCGTTGTCATTGTACTTCTCAATGTATGTTAAACAAATTGAGTAGCTAAATGAATTCTCTAGTGTCTCTAGACTATAGTGGATCTATAGTTAAGAAGCTATAACTACGTCCAGATTGATCTATGGCGGTGTGATATTAGATGATGTTGTCCCTTCTTGTTCCTCGCTTTATGGATATAGAATAAAAGTTAAAGTCAATAAGTGAATCATATCCTTAGACCAACCTCCAAGGAATGCCCTTGACATTGACTTCGAGAACCGTTGAAGAGTAACGAATAAGCAAAAAACCCACTTGATGAAACTATTGTAGATGCTTCTTTCCTCACTAATATATCTCAGGAATCTTAGAGATGCAAATTGCACTTGTCTAAGATTGATAAAGCAAGAATATATCATTTGTCACCACTCCCTCTTATGACTAAACAAGCATGTTTACTTTTTGTTGACCTTGAAGCATCAGATCTCACACATAAATGCCCAAAAACTAGATGGCTCGAAACAAACTATGTTACCGATTTATTTGCTTCACAGTTGAGTAATATGTTCAAATTCAAGCTAAGCGGGATCAGCAGCCTATGGTGCGCAATAAAAGATGATAAGAGACTTTTGACAGCTAAATAGTACTACCATGAGAAGAAGTAGAGGACTCTATTAGGAAACAATAAATTTGGATCTATGTGAAGATCCGTGTTGATTCTAGTAAATTCCTTAGGGCATTGCTGTAATTATTCGATATTCTGATGCTAAGTTTAAAGAACTTGTAATGAACTGCTTAATTTTGGTTAAGCATGATGACTTGTGTTGTGTCTATTTTAAAATCTTGCAATGACCCCATGTTTGAATGTTTATGAAATCAAGGAAAATGACATGTTGGAAAGCAACAGGAAAGTGTTCACTAGCGTTGTCATCAATTGGAGGCCCACTGGAAGGAGATTTCACGTTGGAGCCTTACTAATTCTAAAGTAGTGCCAATTAAGGAATGGAGACCTACTGGTAGAATATTCCCTCTAGAAACACAATGCATCTAAACTAAGTCTATTGTCTCATCTAGTAATTGTTCCACTAGTGTTTCCACAATCTTTGATTATCCAACATCTGTGTGTACTAACCAAACGGACCCTAATCTCGTATAGGGCTCCAATTTTTTTCAGTTATCCACCAGTGTCTATTTTCAAATGCAGGTCGTACAAATCGTCATTTGGTATTTGGACTCAGGCTACTCAAAACATATGACTGGGAATCGCTCTCGGCTCAAGAATTTCATGAAAAAGTTCATGGGGACTGTTAGATTCGGGAACGACCATTTTGGGGCTATTATGGGTTATGGAGATTATGTATTTGGTGACAGTGTGATTTCCATGGTGTACTACGTGGAAGGACTTGGACATAATCTATTCTCAGTTGGCCAATTTTGTGATTCAGATCTCGAAGTTGCAGTCAGAAAACACACTTGTTTCGTCAGAGAATTGGATGGTGTTGATCTTCTTAAAGGCAGCCGTGGCACTAATCTTTACACTATCTCAATTGAAGACATGATGTGGTCCTCTACAATTTGCTTACTCTCGAAGACATCAAAGAACAAATCTTGGTTGTGGCACCGTCGTTTGAACCATTTGAACTTCGGTACCATTAATGAGCTTAAACGCAAGGATCTTGTTCGAGGTATGCCCAGATTAAAGTATGAAAAGGATCATTTGTGTTCAGCATGTCAAATGGGTAAAAGCAAAAAGTACACTCACAAACCCAAATCTGTCAATACCATCATGGAAGTTCTACATACTCTTCACATGGACCTTTGCGGACCAATGAGGGTACAAAGTATCAATGGTAAGAGTATGTTATTGTAATTGTTGATGACTACTCTCGCTTTACTTGGGTAAAGTTTTTGAGATCCAAGGATGAGACTCCGGAGATTATCATAAAACTTATCAAGAAATTGCAAGTCAGACTCAACAAAACTGTCAGAGTCATTCGCACTGACAATGGAACTGAATTTGTCAACAAGCAACTTACACAATTTTATGAAAGTGTTGGCATCAGTTAACAAAAGAGCATTCCACGCACTCCTCAACAAAATGGAGTCATTGAAAGGCGGAACCGTACTTTTGTGGAAGCCGCTCGAACCATGCTAATCTTTTCTAAAGCTCCAATGTTTCTTTGGGCTGAAGCCATTGCTAATGCTTGTTACACTCAGAATCGTTCCCTGATACATCCTCTTCACGGCAAGACTCCATATGAACTGGTGCATAATAGAAAACCGGACCTTTCGTTTCTACGAGTATTTAGTGCACTCTGTTACCCAACAAACGACAGTGAAGACCTTGGGAAGCTTAGGGCTAAAGCTGATATTGGTTTGTTCGTTGGATATGCTCCAGCTAGAAAGGGATACCGAATCTACAACAGACGTACCCGAGATATTATGGAAACAATTCACGTAACATTCGATGAGCTGACTGAGCAACCGGCTCCTGGACACACGAGTTCTGGACCACACGTAATCTCTTATCTCCTGGGCCAATTAGTTTAGGTCTTGTACAGAATTCCACTCCTGCTGTTTCTTATGTACCTCCCTCCAATGAGGAATTAAAGAAATTGTTTGATCCAATGTTTGATGAATACTTTGAGCCTCAGCAGATTCAAGAGCCTGAACCACAAGTTACAGATCGTAATGATGTTATTGCANCGTAACATTCAATGAGCTGACCGAGCAACCGGCTCCTGGACACACGAGTTCTGGACCCACACCTAATCTCTTATCTCCTGGACCAACTAGTTCAGGTCTTGTACAGAATTTCACTCCTGTTGTTTCTTATGTACCTCCCTCCAGTGAGGAATTAAAGAAATTGTTTGATCCAATGTTTGATGAATACATTGAGCCTCAGCGGATTCAAGAGCCTGAACCACAAGTTGCAGATCGTAATGATGTTGTTGGAAATGCTCATCAAGTAACAAATGAGCCATCTGTGTCCATCTCCGTTGATCAGGATGCACCATCATTCAGTCACACTCAACATTCCTCAAACAATCAATCATCTTCTGACCATCAAGGAACGGCAGCAGACAATTCTTTAGAAGTAAGTCCTTTTGCTTCTCCTAATGATGAGCCATTCGTAAACATCTTCGCTCCTGAACCCTCAAATGAGGGAACCTCTTCAGAAGACTCAAACACGGCAACATCAATTCAATACCCTCAACACCATGAACATCTCAGAAAATGGACAAACGATCACCCAATTGACAACATCATTGGAAATCCATCTCGCCCGGTATCTACACGTAGACAACTTGCCACCGATGCCTTGTGGTGCTTCTTCAATTCCATACTATCTAAAGCTGAACCTAAGGATTTCAAAGAGGCATTGACTAAAGAGTCCTGGTTCACTGCAATGCAAGAAGAAATTCATGAGTTTGATCGACTAGAAGTATGGGAATTAGTGCCTCCCCTAGATTGTGCTATGATTATCGCTCTCAAGTGGATCTTCAAAGTGAAGCTTGATGAGCATGGTGATGTTCTTAAAAACAAGGCTCGGCTAGTAGCCAAAGGATACCGTCAAGAAGAGGGCATAGACTTTGAAGAATCATTCTGTAGGATACTAAATAAGCTCACAAACACGTATAGATCATGTAGTTTGGTTCGTTACATGTAGGAAAGTAAAGAAAGAAATGTAGAGAGAGAAAGTTAGAGAGAGAAAGAGATGAAGCCTTGAGAGAAAACCAAAAAAAAGAAAATGAGATTATGAGAGAAGGCTTACCCTCTCCAAGGATGGAGAGGGCTTATATGTACATGAGTTTTGCCACTAGGGCGTGCCACTTGGGCTGCGGATCAGGTATACAGTGGGTAAAGACCCGTCCTTCTTCCGCGAACTAATCTACTTCTAAACTACGTTTAACTAACTATTGTAACTACTATGAGCTAATCAATGCTTAATCATATCAGGGGTGACCGGATCTTTCTTATACAAAAAACGCATTCCTAACAATCTCCCCCTAAGGGAGGTTACCCCTGGAAATATTCACCACTTGGAGATATTCTTGACTTCTTGCATTGAGATCTTTGTAGATTCTTTTGTAGCTCGTAGTTGTTGATTCTTCATGGATAAATGACTCAAGATGACTTCCTTGATGTATATGATGATCTTTTGACTTTGCTCTTCGCTCTTCATCCATATAATTAGCTTCAAGTCATCTTTGAGTGTATGTGTCTCTTTGTGATGTTGTGATTATCTTTGTGATGTCATGCTTATACTTTTCTGGATCATGATCTTCTGCATCAGAGTTGTGGAAGCATAGTCGAAGCCCATTCCTTGATCATGATATCTTGAGATTTGATGGTTGAAGTGTAAGCATGAAATGATGAATCTGCATCTCTTCAGCAATCGGCATCAATTGTCAACTTCATTGTCTTTGGTGTGATTACGCCTTTCCAACATGCCCATACATCTTTGTTGAGTAGATCTTCCCGGTTGAGCAGTTCTGACGTCTCCTTTAAGATGTTGGTATGAGCATGTGGAACTAGAGTGATGATGGTGAACATGGTAAGTTTGGTATGTTGAGCTGCATAAAACTTGGTTAGTAATAAACATACCGGCACTTACAAGTTTGGACTTCGAGATCGTCAACAACATAGTGTGAAGACTTTCTCTAATCCTTACCAAGGCCGTTCCTAATTGGATGCCCCCGAAAGGGCTTTCACTGACAAACCAAAGTACACCAACGATTAGGTGAGTCGCTGGAGATCACCCCACGACTGTAGACCTTTTGGAACACCACCGTACACATTAAGCATAACCCACAAGAGATTACCGAAGTGACCTACTGTCAGGGCTGTTTGATGTTGACCCTGGCAGGAGTTTCCACTCAATCACTGGGAAATACTTATGTATGTTCCCTCATAAGTGTTCTCGGCAGATTGCTAAGATCTGCGTGGGACTCAAAATATTACATCTGGTGTCCTTAATGTTGAACAACCAGTGTAGAAGTATCAAGTGTTCCTATGAGATCTTTTAATGCATCTCTTGGCTCTAGACTCGATAAGTGCACATTGGTTATCCTATTCGGAGACTAGGGAGGGGTCTCTTGTTTCAATATCAACTATCTCTAAGAGACTAGTCGATAGTTTACACCGGTTCCCCGTGAGAATGAAACAAGCTGTTTTAAGAGAACTTGAGTGGCTGGTTGGTTTAGTGCAGTGCGTCACTGGGTCCATGACGTATTTATCTTCAATACCGATGTTACCTTGGTAACAATCAGTAGCATATGAATTGAACCCGGTTTCTGCCCTAAGGTTGAATAATTGGAGGGCTATTTCTTTTCACCCTTTCTCATTTCATTTCTTTTTAATTCTTCAACCCCTTCAGTGCTTACCGAGACTTCATTTACTAGAACCTTGTTGGGTTTGTTCCAGTCCTAGCTCAGTCTCAGTCGGCACTCTTCCCTTTCTCACTTTTCTCCTTTTTTCAATCATTCCTAAGTACTTCTAATCTATCTATTGGATTGTCCCTGGGAAGATCCCTCCGGTTTGGGTGGATCATGGGAACATATACCTAACCTAACCATCCTTATAACTCCATGCTTTAAATAAAAGTGGTCGGTCTTTTGGTATTTTTCCACATTCGCCATATAACCAAATCTTTGAAAATTCTCTCAAAGTGTTTATGATTAAGAAACACATTTTGTTAACACTTTGAGAGTTTTATCATTTTTTAAATGCTCCCCCTTGACATGTGCTTATAGGTAGAAAGAAATTTGCACATGTCGGGGTGAGTTGGACTTATTTGAATTGATCGGCTCTTAATAGACATATACCCGAGGGACACGTTTACGTTGCTTTGTTAAAGGGATCCATTATCAGCTTTTAGGTGATAACTAGCCCTAATAACTAACTTGAAGCTGTTAACATTCCTTAAAAAGGAAGTTAGACCCGTCAAAGTACATATCTAAGAAAAGTTTCTCGAAACGGTACTATCTACTTTGACCAGTCCTCTTCGAGACACGTTTACATCACTGGTAGACCAGCTTGAAATTATTACCCGGCCAGGACTAGTCTTTTCGATTTACGACTATTCATGTTTCTTCAATTCATGAGTCAAATTCTGAGTCATGAGCAATTCACGGTTTCTACTTGATTTTGTAAAATCCCGCGAAAGACTCTTAGCCACTTGCTCCCCCTCAATATGTGCACATTGATTGAATCAATTTTGAAAAAACTTTGGCACATACGGGTGAGCTTACAAAAGAGATCATTTATTCATCATTTTAAATCACTTGCACCCCCTCATTATGTGCTTTGATTAAAATCCAAACTCTTTAAAATTTTAGCACATAAGGGAGCGATCTTTTGAGTCCAAAACATCTTTATAAGTCCATAAACATCACATTTAATCACTTGCTCCCCCTTAATATGTGCTTTGATTAAAATCCAAAATCTTTAGCATTTTAGCACATAAGGGAGCGTTCTCGTAAGTCCAAAAATATTCTTTGAAGTTCCAAAAATATCACTTTTAAATCAGTTTTCATATTTAAATCACATTCTCTCCCCCGATCATAAAATTTCAAATCTTTTGAGATTTTGTGATCCCAATTGATTTAAATGATTTTTGAAAAAGCTTTGGAGAGAAGTGTGATACGTTTTAGACGTTTGCTGATTATGAGACACTTTTTGAATTTCACTGTGGCTGGTGCACAAAGCTTTTAAAGGTGCCGAAATTTTGAGCAAATGCGCTTCCCCTCAATTAACGGCCCGTTTTCAATTTTTAACGTTTAATAGCCATTAAAATGAGTGGTAACGTATCCGAGAAAATTTAAGACCGATGGCCACCTTGTACACCACAAAATCTCTTTTGAAGAATTTTAGAAGAAAGAGATTTTGGGAAAAGAAGACTTCTCTTCTTTTACTAGAAAGGCTGCACTGAAGCGTACAACTTTTCGGATAATCCGTACACAGTGAAAACATGATAACGTGTTTTTCACGTATTTTGAAAACCGGGTTGCTATCTGAAGTAATAGCAAACCATAATTTAAGCGCGGGTTGCAGTCTGAAGTAACTGCAAGCCATAATGTTGAAGCGTGGGTTACAGCCTGAAATGACTGTAAGCCATTATGATGAAGCGCGGGTTACAGCCTGAAATGACTGTAAGCCATATAAGCCATGTTTTGGAAACATTTTGAACTTCTGATCGAACTTCGTTTAAAAACCCGTGTCATTATTGAATGACATTTCTAGGACCGTAAATGTTATCGATGCCAGAAGACATGCCTTAAAAACAAACTATTTTTGTTATTTTCTATTTTTCAGATTTTTATGGGTTTTATAGGTTTTATATTTTTGTATTTTTCTTTTCTGGGTTATATATAATATATAAAAGGATATTTGAAGCGAATCCATTACTCCTCATTCTCTTCCTGACGACTTTTGAGTGATACTGGCATGAGACTCTCCAAACCAAGTTGCTGGAGAATAAATCGAAACCGTTCTCCAGGAAGTGCCTTAGTGAAGAAAACTGCCAGCTTTAATTCTGTCCTTGCGAAGTGAAGTTCCACCACACCACTGGTAACCCTTAGCAGCAACCCTTGCCTTGTATTCAGAATGTTATCATGCTCATCAGATTTCACTTTAAGGATCCATCTAAGAGCTATAATCATTGCACAGTCTGGAGATGGTGCCAATTCCCATACTTCAAGTTGATAGAATTCATGTCTTTCTTCTTGTATCGCATTAAACCAACATTCGTCTGATAAGACAATCTTAAAGTCTTTAGGCTCGACTTTGGATAGTATGGAATTATGAAAGCACCACAAGGCATGTGTGTTCAGATCACTCCGTGTGGACACTGGTTGAGAAGGATTCCCATTATAGTGAAGATCATGTGGTTGTGGGTAGGAAACTGATGTGCTCGTGTTAAGATCTCCTGAAGAAGAA
>LBNU01028569.1:3131-33136 GCA_014162995.1 Artemisia annua
CGCGTTGCAGCTGCGGGTACCCTGAAATAAAATTTTTCGGTGAATCATGTATTTTAGTTTATTATGTTTTTTTGACAATAAATTTACGGATACCAAAATTTTCGTTTAGCTCGTGTCCGTTCGGGCTCGAGCCCGTTGACTCGTGTCCGTTCAGGCTCGAGTCCGTTTGGCCCGTGCCCGTTCTGGCTCGAGCCCATTTGGCCCGTTGCTCGTTCGGGCTTGAATATTTGTATAATGTGCTTTATTATTTGTATTAGTGACATTTAATGCGGGAATTGTGTTTAAGTTGGTTGTACAATATGCTTGATAATTTGTATTTCTTATATAAGGGGTGTTTTAATAATTGCATTGATTGTATTTATTGATCAGTTAATTAATTGTATTTAATGTACATAATGTTTTATTTATTGTATTTAATGTTAGTATTAATTGTATGTTAGAATTAAATATGAGGGGAATTTCTATAAGTAGTATGATATTAAATGTCTAATTGTGTTGAATCACTTGTACTTTTAGCATTGAAATGTGTAAGGCTTAATTTTAAGTATTCTAATAATAGTAGGCCTCTGTGATTTATAAGATAGTTAGATTAGAATTTTGGAAGGAAATTGAGGAAATACGTTACCTACTTTTGTACGTATGTTTGAGACTTGAGAGAATAATACGGTTTGACTTCAAGGATCACATCACATGTGTTATGTGTGTAGAAAACATGTTGGAATACGTGGCTAAACGAGTAACAGCCCAACGGGTAAAGGTGTGAAACACCCATTAGAATCTACCTACCTATGCTTGTTTTAAAATTTTTTTCTTTTTTATTTAAAATGTTTTGTTTGGTTTATTATGTTTCTATCAAAGTTGCACTACAATTTTTTTGTCTTTTTTGTGGAATAAATGTATCACTCCCAATCACATAAGGATACCCAGCATAGAGAGTTTTGCTAATACGCGTCTACCAGGGTATACTGTAAAATGCAATTAATAAACAGAAAATTTTCTTTTAAATCAAAGAATATATTTAATGATCATTAATTAAGCTTTAAATTACCTTGATTAAATAGAAATTTGATATTAATTAACTTGAAACTTCCATATATAAAGAGCTAAACATATAATCAGCGAGCACATATTAGCAAAACCCAACAAAAAATGACACATTATAATGGCGAAAAATAAATAACTTTTTCCAAAAAGAATAATAGGTTAAATTTGAGAAAGGGAGATGTCCTGGAAGAACAGTATATATAAACAAATCTTTGATACTATTTAGATGAAGTGATGTCATCTGGACGGATCAAAAACACTACTCAAAACTTGCAACGACTAGGCAAAAATACGAAAGTGTACCAAAAAATTATAAGACAAAAGTTACTTTGAGACGGAAAGATGAACCAAAACCAGTTCCACCAAAGTTCCCATGTTCCCAACATCCCATATCCACCTGAGATTATAACCAAGAAACATAAATGAAGAATACAACCCGGAAAAATAACATATTTATAAGATCCATATGCCAACCTCCCAATTGAACTTCCATCTCCCAAAGTTTCTTACACCACCGAATCAAAATTGAACACATGGTGGATTATGGCAGTTTGCCGCCAACTACTTATAGTCAATTGTATATTTGAAGTCCAAACCACATCTTTTTTGTTACATGCACAAATACGCTACACATTACACAATCTAACACACATTAACACTACTCAATAACACTCCTGGAGATGGACAGTATGAGAAGCCAAATGGGACCAGAGAAGACTAGCCGCCCATAATGTGGTGGACCCACTATAGCCGCCCAATTGTGAGCCAACTGGAAATATGACCAGTGATCGTTTGGCGTCATGACCAAAACTATCTTGGTGGTAAAGTTTACAAATATCTGTAGTAAATGCATGCAGACCAGCCAAGCAGGCAAAAAATCCTATGTCATAGAAAGTAATCTGTGTGGAGGTTTTAGCCGAGCCCTCTGATTCCTTGCATTATATACCCAAAGTCACTTCTCCAACAATGATTATTACATAAAATCAGTTACATTTTGTTATTGTCACTAGAGATTCAAAATTTGTCATGGAGTCTATATGAAATCAGCCTGATCATCATAAACTTTGGCAAACCAATCATATCTATAAAAAAAAAAATTTGTGTCCGACCCGGGTTGAGCAGACACATTGTGGCATGGTTTTAAATAACAAATGTGACAAGTAAAGATAGGTATGATTATATTGTTTCATATTTAATAATTTACCTTTTGAATAAAAGATATTTTATATACGATGTTTCATGCATAGATATTTATACTACTTTTGGGCATACTTTCTAATTTTTGACAAGCCTTTCTCTTATGCTAACTGTTGGTAACTTCTATTGTAATTTTCTTAACAATTTTTCTGTTTTTATAAAGATTTATTCCAAATTGGAATACAGGGTTTTGTTATATGTGTTATCTTGTCTATGCTTTAGACAAAGCCAAGCCAAGCCAGGCCCTAATTTTTTTAGCTTTGCAACCATGAGCATGCCAAGCTTGTCAATTTTTTGTTTGCTCTCTGTCTAGTCTTGGGCTTGGTCTATAGCTCGCATTTAACAAAGGTTGGGATCTCATTGACGAACCTGTGGAGCTGCTTTGAATACCCGGAACTGTTTATTCAGATTCTCATCCACTCAAGAATGGCGCTACATTCCACACCCTGGCAACAAAAAGATATATAAACTTTTTTATTGAATAATAACATTTTTTAATTTAACAAAGATGAGTACTTCAAGTCTTCTCTAATTCACCTGTACATAATTTGGCGCTGACCAGGACCGTAAAACTATTGGTTATTGAACATCCATTTAAAACCTTCTTTTATTCTTAATTGGTGTGCCGACAAATTTTTTATCTTTTCTTTATATTATTAGTGTGGTTAAAAGAAGTAACAACACTGCCACCAAACAAGAAACCAGCACACGGGACTCAACCCCCATCCATCCACTTTTATTTTTATCTCTCTGAGTTCTTACTTCCTCTATTGATATTCTTTCATGTGTCTTATCTCTTATTCATGGGGTACTTCTGTTTTTCGATCAATGTCCCGATCTGGAAAATTTATCTTTTTAATTAATCACGATTAAGGATTGAAAACCAAGATAATTTGAAAGGAATATTATTATAGGTTTCTCAATACCTGGTTTTTAATGTATTGATGTTAGGGACAGACCACCATGAACAGAAGGGGGAAAAAACTATTTTGTTTCTTGATGAGAGCGGATAAAACTGTTATCTTTTCAAATTTATGGTGATGTAAGGATGAGTAATAATAAACTGCATGGTGTTGTATATCTTATTATGTTAATTTATATCTATATTATAACTTTGTCTCTCTGTTTCAATTAGATTTAGGCATTTAGCATGATGAATTGCGCAGGCATTTATTTGAGCCCAGCCACAAAGGAAATAATTTTATATTGGATGATCATTTGACCCACTTTTCAAGAAGGATATTAGGTTGCTATAGAGGGTTCAAAGATCAGTTCTTCTATACCAATCTATCTTTAGATTTCTAGAACCTGTGACATTGCCTTACCAGCGTATTATTCAGTCCAGCTCGATCTATGTTGTTTTAAACCAGTTTTCAATTCAAAGTTTTTTTTACAAATAAGTTCTCAGTTCGGTTTGGTTCGGTCCTGTCCAAACCAAAACGTTTTAATGCTAGAATATTAACTTTCAAACTTGAAAGGACATTTCTTATTTATACTTTTTAAACTATAAAGCCCCAAGTTTATATCCATTCATGGTCCAGTTTGAAACCAGCTTGGTTCGAAACAAAGTTGGACCAGTAGTCCAGTCCTGAACCAGTTTAGATCACTTTGGTTCTTAGTCCTCAATTTCCTAGGCATGTCTGGTCAGGTTTCATCCCAGTGAACACCCCCGTAGGTCACCCTTCTTAAGATGCAAACCTTATTCTATACTAGACGAGTACCTGTGCATAGCAACGGGATTTTATAGTGGCAGATAGTTTTAGTGATAATAAACGAAAAATAATAAAAGTTTGAGGACTTGGGGATTAAACATAATGTTTTGAAACCCGGTTCGACCCGGGTGGTTCAACCGGTTGAACCGTTGCGGACGAAAAACGGGTAAATTTAAACCAGGTCAACCCGACAGGTTGGGTCGGAAAACGGGTCAACCCGCCGGGTTTGAAGCGTCCCGGGTCAACCCGGTTTTCGATGTGTATGAATAGTTTCCTTTTGAAACATATGTTTTCAACATTTCCTTTTTTAGTTTCAACTTTTCACTTGCTCATAATTAATTGTTTCAACAATTCCTTTTCAATTTTTTCCACATTTCACTTTCTTGACTTTTTACTTTGACCATTTTTGTTTTATAGTTAGTATAAATATAGATTTCTTAATCAAAATTCAAAAGTGAACATAAAAATCTAACATGGCTAACCCTTATTTATAGGATCCAAAGAATATGGCCGGAAGAAACTATTGTTAGCTTTATTATCTAATATGGTCTACGGTTTTACCTATTTAAGCATTATATTATAGTACATGTATTTATGTAAATTGTTTTGGTAAAATAATTACTAGTATTTAGTTACTATAAGGGGGTTCCTAATAAAATCAATACTTAACCGGGTAATTACCTATTTATGGATATTATGATTTCATAATCCTAACCTAAATTGGAGTTGATCCCTACCTAACACTCTCTATAAATACGAGACAATTCTTCTCCATAAAACACATAAATAAATGAGTATAATCCATCAACTCATTAGTTATGAGAGGATGAATGGACTATAGTAGATCAAAGATCCACGGTACTACTTCATCAATAAGCATAAGCATGGTGTTCTCATCTCACGATTCAAGTAATGTTTACTTTATGTTTACGCTTAACGGTTCATATTATGATTAACATTTTCTTTGGAATTACATTACAGCAACTATACTATTTTCTTTGGAATTACATTACAGCAACTATACTCCTTAAAATTCAATTCAAGGAAACACCCTAACATGAATGCATATTCTTATCCTTGCTATACTTATCTTAACTGCCGTCTAATTGCATCTTCCTTTGGTTGCACTAGGAATAAGCCTTTAGATTAAGCCTAATCCAAATATAATAGACAATCAGAGTAAATCATTGATCGCTCACTATCGTTCATCAGAAGACCATGAAGCCTTGGAGGCTGCAACTCTATATGTGTTGATTGAAAACGTGATACTAGTATACTACTTGGTAAGCGAAAACTTATACTCAGGTGATCATAATATCATTAAAGATGAAATATTAACTGCTTGCATAGCTGTTTATTTAAAAGAGCAAGCGTCCTTTCTGCTAAAATATAGTGTATCTTACATGTACGCAACTTTCGTGTTCGAGTGTTTTCAAGCTCGAATGTTTTTTATTTTTCAAAGAGTGGCTCATCACCATTCTTTCATGTACGCAACTTTCTTATTTTTTAATATATTTCACCAGGTATAATCCCTTTACCCAAAAAAAAAATATAGTGTATCTTAATGTGTCTCATGAGACCTCAGAAAAGGTACTGGCGTGCTGCCACTACAGTTCTTTTTAATTTTTCTTTCTACATATATGAGCCTGCTAATGGGTTCCTGGTGTTCCACAGTAATGGCAGTTTACATATCAAAGAATAATGGAAAGTTAAGTGTAACAAGATAGCAAACCTTAAGTAATCAAATATATCGGTGCAATATCTCCAAACATTGACAGAACCATACTTCCTCAGGCACTCGTCATAGAATCCATATACCTAGCATAGGGAATAGAGGTAAGCACTCCAAATATTTCATGATATCAAACCACATATCAATTAAAATAAAAGACCTGTGTGATCTGTCGGCTCTCGTGATTGCCCCTAATCAACGTTATCCGATCAGGATACCTCACCTGATCACAACAGTGCATATTATATTAACGCTGTAAGAACATACATGCTATATTGAATTAATAAGTGAAAACGCACAGAATAAATAGGGCAGTACAGAAACCGAGCTGGCTAGCTCCACTATCGATAAAATTTAGCCAAAAATTTACATAACATAGAAGCAATCAGAAATTAAAAAGTATTCTATTATAATAACACTTTATAAGAGAATTATAACAGGTCCTCAAAAAACAATTAAATAAACAAAGAGCATATGCATGAAACATTAAAACATACATCACATCCATACATTTATGTACTGTATGAAGCATCGTATAGTTTGTGATATAGGTTTTACCTTAAGGGCAAGTAAAAGCAAAAAGGTCTCCACCGAGTAGAAGCCTCTGTCCACAAAATCTCCAAGAAACAAGTAGTTGGTCTTTGGGCAATCACCACCAACTTTAAATAGCTCTTTCATGTCATAGAACTGACCATGGATGTCACCACAGATCTATACAGCAGAAAAAAGCTAGAAATAACGTAACTGAAATTACAAAAATACCCTGAGAAAAGAGACATAATGTAATCATGCAACAGAGTCAAACAAGGGCTAGATTCAAGCAAGGTGTGTAATTTAAACAACTTCTAGGAGACCCGATTATATAATATTTTAAGCTCTAAAGTTTCAATAAGAAGTTGAGAACAATGACGTTGTTTTCATGGTTCTACATCTACTTTTAAGGTTAATAGGTAGATGTGACATTTAATTGAGACAAGCAAAGAGTGTAAGCTGTAAAGCTGGCTGAATTGTCACTGCTTTGTAAAAGAGCACCCTCATAATGTAGACATGACTATCCTACATCCCTGATTGTAGATATATCCTCTCATTACAGTATTCCTACCGACTAAAATATAAGAATCACATATACAATAAACGAATCGATTAAGACCCTAAATTGTGGTCCAGTCATTCTATTCTCAACTAAAACAGTTAGGAGCTCTTTCTAAGATATTAAAGAAAAGAAAACATAGTCATTGTAGAAACATTCTCATCCCATGTAATTCAATTATGATTCTTGAAAATAGAATAAAGTTTTGTTAACCATGCTTCAAATAAAACTTTGTGGGCGAGGGAAATAACATGATCAATGCAAAAACAACACGGCATGAGTCTCTCCTATACCTCTATGACTTCATCTTTGCCACTAACTCAATAATAATATTCTTATCTAGCTTAAAATTTCATCATTTCCAGATACCAAGTAGATTATTTGATGCACTAGAGATGTGATATACCGATACCAACCATAAAACTATATACCAGGAGGCTGACATATTTTCCTNATAACATAGAAGCAATCAGAAATTAAAAAGTATTCTATTATAATAACACTTTATAAGAGAATTATAACAGGTCCTCAAAAAACAATTAAATAAACAAAGAGCATATGCATGAAACATTAAAACATACATCACATCCATACATTTATGTACTGTATGAAGCATCGTATAGTTTGTGATATAGGTTTTACCTTAAGGGCAAGTAAAAGCAAAAAGGTCTCCACCGAGTAGAAGCCTCTGTCCACAAAATCTCCAAGAAACAAGTAGTTGGTCTTTGGGCAATCACCACCAACTTTAAATAGCTCTTTCATGTCATAGAACTGACCATGGATGTCACCACAGATCTATACAGCAGAAAAAAGCTAGAAATAACGTAACTGAAATTACAAAAATACCCTGAGAAAAGAGACATAATGTAATCATGCAACAGAGTCAAACAAGGGCTAGATTCAAGCAAGGTGTGTAATTTAAACAACTTCTAGGAGACCCGATTATATAATATTTTAAGCTCTAAAGTTTCAATAAGAAGTTGAGAACAATGACGTTGTTTTCATGGTTCTACATCTACTTTTAAGGTTAATAGGTAGATGTGACATTTAATTGAGACAAGCAAAGAGTGTAAGCTGTAAAGCTGGCTGAATTGTCACTGCTTTGTAAAAGAGCACCCTCATAATGTAGACATGACTATCCTACATCCCTGATTGTAGATATATCCTCTCATTACAGTATTGAATACTACCGATTAAAATATAAGAATCATATATACAATAAACGAATCGATTAAGACCCTAAATTGTGGTCCAGTCATTCTATTCTCAACTAAAACAGTTAGGAGCTCTTTCTAAGATATTAAAGAAAAGAAAACATAGTCATTGTAGAAACATTCTCATCCCATGTAATTCAATTATGATTCTTGAAAATAGAATAAAGTTTTGTTAACCATGCTTCAAATAAAACTTTGTGGGCGAGGGAAATAACATGATCAATGCAAAACAACACGGCATGAGTCTCTCCTATACTTCTATGACTTCATCTTTGCCACTAACTCAATAATAATATTCTTATCTAGCTTAAAATTTCATCATTTCCAGATACATTTGATGCACTAGAGATGTGATTTACCGATACCCACCATAAAACTATATACCAGGAGGCTGACATATTTTCCTATACATGATTAGACGATTGGTGAGGGAAGTCTTATAATACCTAATCGACTTTTAACTTAGTTCGAGTAAAAAATGGCATACCATCCTTCTAGTATTTCAAACTGAGGTTCCTCGCATAGGGGGAATTGTTGGCACTGTTGAATTCATTTGTGAACCTAATAAATAACAAATCAACTAACTCGAATAGCACCACAACCGTCACCATCGTTGTTACTTTACACGCATGACTGCTATCCCCCAAAAAGACGCTTGTTCATATCATTACTAAAAATAATAACATACTATTTCTTCCAATCTCTGCGGGAACTCCAAATATGTCTATTTAAATCAAATCAGACTATGGTACAAATATCCGTACGGAAACACAATATATAATTCAAAGCATTGTTCCATCTATAAACGTGATGAAGAGGCAACTCCACGCACACAAGCCTATAACCACCCACCTGAACTGTATTGACTGATAGATAGTATTAAGCATCAGATATTAAACATAATAGTTGTGTTTGGCGACGAGAGTGTTGGAGCATTTATTATAGTTTAGCATTTATGATAATGCCTGTTTGGCAATTAGCTTTTACTTTTGGATTTTGCTCCTATTTAAAACGCTGTGTGATCCAGTCATTCTATTCTTAGCTAAAACAGTTGGGAGCTCTTTTAATGTATTAAATAAACGAAAACAGAAATAAAGTTTTGTTAACCATGCTTCAAGTAAAACTTTGTGGGGGAGGGAAATCAACATGATTAATTCAACAACACGGCATGAGTCTCTCCTATACTTCTAAGACCTCATTCTTTGATTACAAATATTCTTATCTAGCAACCAACTGCCTAGCGCAATTGGCCACCAGCTACCTTAGAAGCCTGGGCCAGCCATGTGATGTCTTGATCCAACAAAGGATGCGAGTTCGAATCCATTCGGCAGCATGGCTGGGTATTGGGTGGAGGTATTTCACAGACATTAAACCTTTGCTGGGTAGGGTTGATGGGTACCATTATGACATAGGGTTGAGGCGTCCCTGCCAATCTACACTTTTTGATCCAATATTCTTATCTAGCTTAACATTTCATCATTTCAGATACCAAGTAGGCAAGTAGATTATTTGATGCACTGAAGTTACCCACCGTAATAAAACTATATAGTAGGAGGCTGACATATATTCATATACATGATTTAACCATTGGTGAGAAATATTCAGAAACTAGCATTCTTATTCAATTGACAGTCTTAAAATAGCTAATTGACTTTTAACTTAGTTCGAGTAAAGAACTAGCATACCATCCTTCTAGAGGTTTTCTCACATAAAGAAAATCATTAGCAATAATGAGATTCATACGCAAACCTAATAAAAAACAAGTCAACTAACTCAAAGTCTAGCATGGCACCTGTCACCATCAGTGTTACTTTACTCACACGAGCCCCAAAAAAGACGCTTTTTTCGTATCATTACTAAAAATATAGCTTTAACTGTAAAATGAATGCTAAAGAGGTAGTTCATGGTTTACCAAATTAAACTATTTCTTCCTATATCTACGGGAACTCCAAATATGTCTATTTGAATCAAATCAGACCATGGTACAAATTTCCATATGGAAATGCAATATATAGTCTAAAGCATAGTTCCATCTGATGAATGCGAGGAAGAGGCAAGTCCAAACACACACACAATAACCAGCTACTGGAACTGTATTGACTTATACATAGTATTTAGCATCAGATATTAAACATAATAGTTGTGTTTAGCGACGAGCTTGTTGGAGCATTTATAATAGTTTAGCATTTATGATAATGCCTGTTTGACAACTATCTTTTACTTTTGGATTTTGCTCCCATTTAAAACGCTGTGTTTAGCGGTGGCAAAAATGAGTAGTGGAACGCAGTAGCATTTATATTTCAACGCTTCTTTTAGTAGCGTTTCTAACACTAGCATTTAAACACAAAATCCAAAACGATACACTCTTTTCCAAACAAGCTTTATATTTCAAACACTAAATGCTAGTTGCTCCAAAACACTATCACATACCCTAAACGTTTAGCTTTTACGTCGTTTCACACTTTACAATTACAACTACTTTACCAAACACATTTATAAAACAAATGCTACAGCTTACAACTACCGATAGTTTTGCCAAACATAGCCTACATCTCATGAATATACGATGAGGAAACAACTACATCCAATAAATATGTAGTATTTAGCATCAAACCGCATAGGGATGAGCAGCGGGTCCAAAACCAAAAACCATTTTGTGGAAGACATGAACCGAAAACCGAACCGAAGTGAGTCGGTTCGGTTTTGTGTCCGTACGTTCTGTTCGGTTCAGTTTATATGGTTTAGGTGTGTTTTTCTCAGTTTTAGCTCGAACCAAACCTACATCCCTGATTGTAATATATCCTCTCATTACAGTATTCCTACCAATTAAAATATAAGAGCCAAATACACAATAAACAAGTTGTTTAAGGCCCTAAAACTTGTGGTCCAGCCGTCCAGTCATTCTATTCTCAACTAAAATAGTTAGGAGCTCTTTTTCATGTATTAAGGAAATGAAAACACAGTCATTGTAGAAACATTCTCATCCACATGTATTCAATTATGATTCTTGAATACACTTCTTAGAAACAGAAATAGAGTTTTGTTGACCATGCCTCAAATAAAACTTTGTGGGCGAGGGAAATCAACATGATCAATGCAACAACAACACGGCGTGAGTCTCTCCTATACTTCTATGACCTCATCTTTGCCACCAACTCAATAATAATATTCTTATCTAGCTTAACATTTCATCATTTCCAGATACCAAGTAGATTATTTGATGCAATAGAGATGTGATATAAGGATACCCATCATAAAACTATATAGGAGGAGGCTGACATATTTTCCTATACATGATTAGACGATTAGCGAGGGAAGTCTTAAATACCTAATCGGCCTTTAACATAGTTCGAGTAAAAAACGGCATAGCATCATTCTAGTATTTCAAACTGAGGTTCCTCGCATAGGGGGGATTGTTGGCACTATTCAGATTCATTTATGAACCTAATAAATAACAAATCAACTAACTCGAAATCTAGCACCACCTGTCACCATCATTGTTACTTTACACACATGACTGCTATCCTCCAAAAAGATGCTTTTTTGTATCATTACTAAAAAAATAGCATAGTATTTCTTCCAATCTCTGCGAGAACTCCAAATATGTCTATTTGAATCAAATCAGACCATGGTACAAATTTCCATATGGAAATGCAATATATAGTCTAAAGCATAGTTCCATCTAATGAGTCCGAGGAAACAGACACACACACACAAAAGCCTATAACCAGCTACCGAAACAGTATTAACAGATACATAGTATTCAGCATCAGATATTAAACATGACAGTTGTGTTTGGCGACGAGCTTGTTGGAGTATTTATGATAGTTTAGCGTTTATGATAATGCCTATTTGGCAACTAGCTTTTACTTTTGGATTTTGCTCCTATTTAAGACGTTGTGTTTAGCGGTGGCTAAAATGAGTAGCGGAACGCAGTAGTATTTATATTTCAACGATTCTTCTAGTAACGTTTCTAACACTAGCATTTAAACACAAAATCCAAAACGATACACGCACTTTTCCAAACAAGCTTTATATTTCAAACACTAAATGCTAGATGCTCCAAAACACTATGCCCTAAACATACCCTAAACATTTAGCTTTTACATCGTTTCACAATTTACAATTACAACTACGTTACCAAACACATTTACAAAACAAAACGTTACTCCTTACAACTACCACTAGTTTTGCAAAACATAGCCTACACATCTCACGAATATTCGACGAGGAAACAACTACATCCAATAATATGTAGTATTTAGCATCAAACCGCATAGGGATGAGCATCGGGTCCAAACCGAACCGATTTGTCGGTACGTTCTGTTCGGTTTATATGGTTTAGGTGTGTTTTTCTCAGTTTTGGCTCGAACCGAACAGAAACGGAACCGAATATGATTGTTCTGGTTTCAGTCGACCGGTTCGGCTCGTTTTTCGGTTCGGTTTTTGGTCTGTTTTATTAAACCGCATACATAACAACTTACGAATCCAATACTTAGGCAACTCTACATACCAATCCACATTCACACACACTAAAAACACACACAAAACCCTAAAATCAGCTAAATAAACATTCAAATTAAGCAATTGAGATGAATAATAAGACAAAAAACGAAATTAAGAATCCGTACAGTAACAGGAGCATCAACGCGTTGAACATTACTCTCTTCAACAAGTATTTCCATAGCTTTTAAACATAACGCTTTCACTTCAGACTCTTTTAACGGCTCGCAGTTTTTTAACTGTTCGATTTGCCGGTCTAGGTCTGACATCGCGCACACCCGAGGATTAAGTTTTTTTTTTTTTAACTGTTAGAGATTGTTTTCTTGTGGCGGATTGATTTTTTTTGGGGGGATGAGATGATGTTTTTTTAACTGTTGGAGATTGTGCGAGTGGTGAGCGGTGTGTGTGTGGGTGTTACTTTTTGCTAATTTTTATGTCTAAATAACTGTTTTTGGGTGTTTGTTTGCTTACGAGCTTCTTTGTTTTTCGGTTTATCAATTTTTTAAGCTTATTATTATTTTTTGTTTTAAACTTATATAAGCTTGTAAGAGTAATCACAGAGAGACCTAATAGACATGCCTAAATTCATGCCTAATCCATTAAGAATATGACACTTGGCTCATGCATTTTCTCTCTCTAAATCTTCACTTTTGATTTTACTACTTGTAATCATCTTGCTTTTAGGCATGTTATTAGGCATGCATTTTAGGCATACCAATCATTTTCCAAGCTCGTAACTCTGAAAATAAGCTATAAAAATTGAGGGTTGTAAAATATAAACCGAAATCAAATAAGCTTGTAAGCTCACATGTAAGCTTAAACCAACACCTATTGTTTATAATCAATGGAACTCAATCCCGTGGTTCACGAGGTATGGAGGAGATGAGATATAGACAGTTTTACCTCTACCTTAAATGTATACAAGTTGTCAAGATTTCTTATATTATGTAACTCATTTTCCTAATGTTTTAATATTGCTAAACCTCATGTTTTGTATATTAAATTAAATGAAGTGATGATGGTCTTCGGCTGACATAGCGTTTGTTGACCTTGTTGACTTCGTTATATTTTAAGAATACCTTTTGCTGTTTAATAGTCCCGTTCGTGTACAATATTTCATTATACCAAGGTTGCTACCATTCAACCTTGATTACTACTGTTAATCTTATACCCATAAAACCCTACATCTTGTTTATTCTTACTTCAAACACCCTTATTATTCACCTTTAATGGCTGCATTTACAAAATGTTCGAACAGGCTTATCGGATAACGCAAGGAACATTAGGAGCATACGACAATGATTTTTATTTATTTATTTATTTATTCATTATTATTATTATTATTATTATTATTATTATTATTATTATTTTAACCGTTGTGTGTGTTTGTGTAGGTGGGTTGTGTTTATTTAGATCATATACACACATAGCATCATATCTATAGTCCAACGTGACGAAGCATATAACATGTGAGTAGTAATTAAGTAGTGTCACGTTAAACGAAATTCTTAATCACCTCGTTGAGAACACCACACAAGAGGTTTACAATATTATAACATTAGTTACGGAAAAAAATGTTATTACATACTATAACAAATTTTGGCAACATAGATATATTTAAAAACAATTTATCCCTTTTTTTATTCTAACTTGGACAAACACACACTTTGTTAATGTCAAAATTATTGTCCACTTTTCTATTTTAAAATGTATCAATATTATTATCCACTTTATCACCAAATGCTTAAAAGGTTTTAAATACTAATTTCTTTTGCACTTTTGCGTGATTTTTGATGATTTTACGACTTTTCTTCATATAATCATGCAAAGTATGAAGAAAAATATCATGAGGTTGCCAAAAGAGATAAACTCTTATTTTTTAGGTATAATTTTATCATTGATGATTTGAAATTTTGGTAAAATTGTCGCTACCGTCGGCCCAAAACCTATATTGTTTATTAGTTTTTGCTTTTTTTGATGCATTCATAAGGCTGATTTTCGCATGTTGTCGCATGCCTTTAACTATCAGGATTTCTAATCAAATTAGGGTTAATTACTGGTTCTTTTGGCCAACGCCCAACGTTTGTTTTGCTTTCGACGTTACTTGTTGAAGATGTGTACCTGCTTAAGACAAGACATTTTCATCCACAAGATAGAGTTGAGATACATTATATAAAACGTATATGGTACAAGTCCTTATGACCGTTTTCGAGCTTTCCTTTAACCACCAAAATATGTATATAGTGATATTTGAACCATAAAACTTTTGTAAAGAGATTACATGTATTATCACACCTTTCTTACGAATATTATATACATGGTGTAGTTGCACCGTAAAAGTTTTATAGGTGCCGCCACGTCAACATATACCTTATAACACTCTTGTAACATAAACACCCTCTCTAGCTATAACTATTATAGGCGCTAATGGGTGCCTATTTTCTTTTCGTTTTAATTATCTTTTAAAACAAACAATTTAAACTAAATTTCAAATACGATATATTAAAAATACGATACAAATGACAATGAAACTAAAATATGATATGACAAAAACGTAAAAAATAAAACATGCTAAACTAGGAACGATATTTTGCTCGGATCTCTTCTTTTATTTGGTTGACTAAAGCCGCATCTTCCTCCGTCATCCCTTCGATGCTAGTTAAGTGGCGGATACAAGATTTTGAACCGTGTGTGGCATGATCACGGCTCGCTTCGCTTCGTGAATAGTTCTTTGTTCCGGTTGTTCAATTATTAGTGTAAAACAAGTTTTCTTTTTTGGTTTTAGTTATCAGATTTGGTAAATTTAAACAAAAGACAAGCTTAAGTTCCCCCCTTAAGTTATTCGTAAATCAATCATGTACTCTCCATCTTGTTCGAATAACAAAGATGATCTCATTCAACAAAATAAAAAAAGATAGATAGCTTTAATACTGCAGTTTATAGAGATATATAAAAAGGATATAAGGTTTACTAATAAGACAAGTACATTTATATGCCCAAGACTCCAACACTCAGAAAAGTACATCCACTTGCAAAATGCTTGCAACTTTACAATTACATTAGCTAAAAGACAAACTTACTGTTTATCATCTTCTACGTCCTCAATCTTTTTCTTCAAAAACAATACCCAAACACATTTTTCTCTTCAAAATAGGTGTAGCACATTTAGAAAACAAAAAAAAAATCACATAGAAAAATGCACTCCGCCCACAACCATATGTGGCACGTGCCACACGTTGCTCACTAGTAGATCCGCCCCTGTGCTAGTAGCAAGAAACTTCAATTCCTCAATTTTTTTTTGAGTTGAGAGGAGGTCATCTTTTTTTACACGATCTTATCGCATTGCTACTTGGACAATTTCCTTGAAAGCTTTTCTATTTGACGAGGATCCTACCATTGTTATAGAATCCGATTTTTTGACTATTTGAAGGCCTTGGCTTTAGGGACGGAGCCAGAACTAAATATGACTGGGTGCACAAAATCATTTGAACCATAATACTAGAAACACATTATGAAAAACCGAGTGCATTTAAGATGCATTTATGAAAAATCGATGTTTTTTTTTTTTTNTTTTTTTTTTTAAATTAACACTACATCGAAAAAATCTATCCGTCCCTGCTTGGCTTGTCGGGAGGACGTGGGTGAGGATTATTTCGAAATAGCTCTAAAAGAGTTTTTTTAGCCGGTGTCTTTTCAACCGTTGCATAATATAAAGAAAAAGTATCGAAAACGGACATTGTGGGCCTTGGCTATGGCACGCATAACATCGGTGTGACGCCGATGGGGTGCAATATGATAAGTGCCTGATTTTGCATATGACATGCCATACTGCACTGTACCGTGCACTATAAACGGAAAAGAAAAAAATTGTCAAAATTTGGCACGGAACAGTATATACTCAAAAAAAGGTAGCGCCAAAAGGGAAAAAACCAAAAAGAAACTCGCGTTGTTTAATAATAACGTGCACCACCCATCAAGTCATCCAATTTGTAATGCTCAAAATCCTCTCTCTTCAAATCATTAGTTTCTAAATCCAAACAACAACTCTTTAACCAAATGTACACCACTCATTAAAATCTTGTACTTTTCTCTGCAATAAACAATTTCCAATCTGGAAACATTTATTTTTTATTTAATTAAGTGGAAGACAAATTGGCCGGTAAACGGTGGCGCCGTGTGATTCCCACCACAAAATATAAAATTTATTTATTTCAATCTTCATATTTCAGATCCATAATTTCGTAACTCACCGTTCAAGTCAACCATATTAATCGAGGTAAATTTTGTTTAATCCATCTTTTTATTTCATCCTTGTAATTTGATACACATGAAATTCTGAACCCTAAACCCGTCTATACAATTGGGCTTGTTTTTGGTATAATTGTTAGCTAATTAATGGCATGGCCCCTCTAAATTTACATTTTTACGAAACTAGACTTTTTATCCGCGTCAAATGCGGCGAGGACGGTACGGAGAAACGTGGCCCGATAAGAGCACGCCACCTCATCATCCGGGCCGTCCTCACTACATTTGGTGCTATATTTACACTTTGCGTGACCTGGACACATTTTTTAGATTTTTACAAAACTAGACTTTTCATCCGCGCCGAATGTAGTGAGGACGGTACAGCTGACGAGTTGGCGTGGTTTTACCACGCCATGTGTCTCTGTGCTGTCCTTACCGTATATGGCGTGGATGAAAATTCTAGTTTCGTAAAAGTCTAAAAAATGTGTCCGGATCATGTAAAGTGTAAATATAGCACCAAATGTAGTCAGGATGGCCCGGATGTTGAGGTGGCGTGCTCTTCTTATTAGGCCACGTTTCTCCGTGCCGTCCTCGCCACATTTGGCGCGGACGAAAAGTCTAGTTTTGTATGAATGAAACTTAGAGGGGCATTGCCGTAAATTTCTTTAGAGTGAAACTTATGCGGGCTTATATGTTGGGCTCAGTAATAATAACCTAAATATATTATCTAGCAGTTGTAACTTATTAATTCTGATAATTGTTACGGTTTAATATATGTTTCCCTTTACCACCCGACATTAATGTACATATTAGCGAGATTGTGATTTGTATGGATGTTTTATCATTAAGTAGAGATAATTGATGTGTTGTTTTTATTTGCTGTTTTTGTTGTAGATATATGGCTTCGTATGTGGATCCGTGGGTTAGGGAATATAATGAAGCTTGTAAACTTTCGGACGATATCAGTAGCATGATATCGGCGAGGAGTTCGTATGGTTCAGGGCCGGAAGCGCAGCGTCATTCGTCTGCTATACGGAGGAAGATTACGATATTGGGTACTAGACTTGATAGCTTGCAGACTCTTTTGACTAAATTACCTACTCAACAACCGGTGTAAGTCGTTTTTCTTTCAATTGCTGTTTAAGTGTGTGTGTATGAGGTTAACTTTGTTCGGAGTTGTAATGCAATGATATGTCTTATTATATAATGTTAAGTCTCGTTATTGTTTATGAGTGCCAAAACCACACGTTATGCCTCGTGCCTTCTGCAACTTCTGTTATCCTGATGAAGTGTAGGGTTCACAATATATCCAAATGCGCCTTGACGCCATTTCTTAGTTTCTGAAGAATAATGTTACTAAAAACAGCTATGTTTATGCTGTAGTTTCATAAATCATAAAGATACTTGTTTATCAGGGAAACAAAATTGGGTGAATGTAACTGTATTCATTACATCTTTAGTAAGTTTTTGATGTATTGCGACTATTAGCATCCCTTTAAGTGCCCACACGGTCTTCCACATATCCTGTAGTAATGCCAGTATCAAGGGCTTTCTAGCTCTTTAATCTGTTGATAGCATATAGCAGTTTACATACAAAATTGACAAACATAGAAGCGAGTGTCATTAGTTATTCTATAGCCATGGAGAGAGTAGTGGGTTCTCATGGTGAGTAAGAAGTGCATAGGTGTAGGTCTACAGTCTACTCATTATTGAGCTTCAGCAAGAGAGAGTCAATACACCTGTGCCTAAGAAGGTGCTAATTAGTCCGATTCTCATTAATGTTATGACGCACACATGCTTGTATAATTATTTACAACTCTTGGAATATAGTGGGTGTAATTGGAGTCACATACATATGGTATATTGTGATGTTATGATATACACAGGCTTGTATAATTGTATATACGAAATCACTATGGACTGCATCTATTTTGTATACTAACCTAATTTTTATTATGTAAAACTGTCATCAGCTCTCGGTTTTCTGTGACGTGCACTGAATAAATGTCATAATTGAATAAATAAGTAAGTTTTACCAATAAAAAAGAATTCATAACCTGTATCCTCTGGTTACCTATCTCCATCCCTAACAACACCATAGATCTAGTCCTCTTCTTCTCCATTATTGCACCAAACAATAACAATTGGAATGGCAATCGTCTTGCTGCTAGAAGCGGTGGCAATTTTTTTTGGTGTTGTTGCTTCATATCCCTATTCTTCATGCTTCACCAGCATTTTCTTCGATGTAACAATCGCTTTATCGATGCTAAGATCATTTACAACCTCGTTTTCTAAAACCGTTATTAATGAACGATGTACAAGCTGGATTCATTTTTTTGTTTCAGTGAAAATGAGTTGCAAAAGTTGAAGTGCACCATTATTTCGTATTTTCTTTGCAATATACTGGAAGAACAGCATGTAAGGTGCTAGATACTTCTTATGGGAAGTTTCTGGTGGTAGGCAGGCACGGTTAACTTGCTTTATTCCAGTCGTTTAACCTGAACTTATAATTCCAGCAGGGCTCCTGAATAGTCCTAATAATCATTCATGGTGATGGTAAAACGTCGAAAGGGTTGACAATTGACTAAATTTATACCCGCTTAGAGTAGCTTTCCAAGACTAATCTATGACTGATGCCACAATGCAGCGTTTCAAACATTTGTTTAACAGGTCTTAATGTTTGGTGTCATCAACTTATAGTTATTGCTGTTTTGGTCTTGGGAGTTGATCGAAGATGTTGTGTAATCTATCATTCAGTGTTAGTAAGAAAATTACCTTTATTTTTGCAGAAAGGAGAAAGAGATGAATCGCCGTAGAGATTTGCTAACAAATATGAGAACAAAGGTTACACAGATGGCCTCTACCTTGAACATGTCAAATTTTGCTAATAGGGACAGTTTACTTGGGCCAGAGACTAAGCCAGCTGACGCGATGAGTAGGACAACTGGTTTAGACAACTCTGGTATTGTTGGTCTTCAAAGACAAATCATGAGAGGTGAGCTATTGTTTTGTTCTTTCGTGACTACTTTTAAGACCCATTTCTCGTGCAAGTACATTAATTGAAACATCTAAATTTAGGACTGATTGAAAACGTCATAGATATAGGTGGAAAAACAGGCAGGTTAGATAACGGGTCAAAATGGGTGAAAAGTAAATGGCGAAAACTGGTTTGATTGGTTTGATGCACCAACTATGTATTGCCTTTGTTATTTTTTTGCTTATCAAATATGATTATAAACACTATGTTACAGTAATGACCCCCTTTTTAATAAAACAATGTAGAAGGTTATAGACACTTTGATTATGTCATTGATCACCTTTAACCCACTCCACCTGTTTGACCCGTTTCTCTTTTAACGAATTTTTAAAATTCTACCCAATGGACCTGTTAGCATGTAAATAGAGCCCAAGTTAAATCATTTTTTACACAGACAGGTTTATAGCTGACCATACTATAGCTTTTTAAGGAGACTTTGTCCTTTTTGAGGCCTAGTTGGCATTTATGTTTGTTGTTTTCTGATAATGATTCAATGATTGTGAGTTGCAGAGCAAGATGAAGGCCTAGGGAACCTGGAGGAGACGGTGATGAGCACCAAACATATTGCATTGGCAATCAATGAGGAACTTACTTTGCATACTAGGCTCATTGTATGTCATCCAATCTCTCGTACTTATATATGTTCTATGCCACTTATCATATACAACCGTTAGAATGCAACACTGATATGAAATCTGAGATGCTTTGCTCCTTCTGAAATGCAGGATGACCTTGACGAGCACGTTGAAGTCACAGATTCGAGACTTAAGGTGACACTTTCACTAATAAACTTACGTGATACTAGTATAAACGTCATAATGGTTAACCAATCATTTCAAGTCCTCTAATTCTTTTAAATAGCCCTTTTAAGAATTTAGGTACGTGAAGAATATGGCAGTGTTATATCTAATTGACAGTATAGAACCCGTTAGCGGATATATTTCATTTATGTAAAAGCTGGTCAATTCAGGATATATTTCATGAAAACTGGTAAATGTTTAGCTATTGTAGAAACGGGTCAGCTCGTCAGATGATTTGAAAGTAGCCAATATTTACAAAAAAACCTACTCGACTGCTTTAATAAAAGAATTTGGATTGTCTATGTTATCAATAGTTGTATTCTATTTATTACTCATTTATGAAAGTAAAACAACGGATAAAAGAGTGTTGACTTTGCCCTAAATTTTTTCCCAATTTGAACTGTCATAGCTAAATTTTAATTTTCCCAAATATTTGTTCGACAAAAGTTGAGCTTTGTTCTTTTCCTTGTTAACATTACTGGTGGATAACCAACGTCATTTGCTTAAACATTAACAATTCATTTGCTTTTCCAAAACCAGAGAGTGCAGAGGAACCTGGCGATTTTGAACAAACGTGCAAAGAGTGGTTGCTCCTGCTTAGGCATGTTGTTATCCGTTGTTGGGATCGTTGTGCTAATTCTCGCTATATATTTGATCATAAAATACTTGTGATATAACTACGGTTAACAATCTATATATATCTACATTTCAGGTCGAGACAAACTTCTTGACCCTGGGAATGTCTTATTTTCGTTTCCATTGTTCACCTTTGTTTGTACTATAACTTATAAATTGTACAATAGCTCTTGGTTCACTTAAAAAGCTTTGTTCTCATACTTGCTTTGTGTTGACTAAATATTTTTGTTACCATTGATCGAAAACCATGGTTAACAAGTCTAATATGTGTCTAAACAGTTTTAAGCTCATAATTAATATCACTAATATTGCAAACTAACCACTATATACATATGACAAAAAAAGCTGTAATTCCCTAAGTTACATGTAGGATTACCAATGTTCTAAAAGGCGTGAGGCGTGGCGTGGCGGCACAGTCACGCCTCAAGCTTTACGCGCCTTTGCGAAGCCTTGGCGTTTCTTAAGGCGGCAACAAAATATTTATAAATTTATGTATTTATAATTTTATATCATTTTATAAGAGCAATTTCAAATAATAAAGGCCAAATCCAAAATAGCCAGGCCCAAATACGAGGCCCAAGTAGGAATTAAGTTTTGAAATTACGAGGCCCAAGAAAGAAATAACCCAAATACTTGAAATTCAAGCCCAAATCCATAAATCCCCTAAATGCTTCTAAAAATGGCGCCACGCCTTACCAAAAAGGCGCGCCTTATTCCACGCCTTTTCACACAACGCCTAGACCTCACGCCTTGGTCCATTTTGTGGCGCCGAGGCCACGCCTCGCGCCTTGGCGGCGCCATGGCGCGCCTTTTAGAACACTGAGGATTACTACTACATCGAGTGTATAGGAAAGGGTGCTTTGGTCAACATATATTTCAAAACTGGATCTTGATGAACGTGATACCAAGTTACCGGCTATGTTTCTTTATTCGGAATCAACACGTAAGTTTTAGCTTTGGTAACTCACGTGATTTTTATGGTTGGCCAAAACCGGTTGGAAAGAGTTTGGTGTTAAATACATCAATTGCTTAAATATACCAAAGCCATATAGGGCATGTTTGTGAAAGTAAGTGGTGCTAGAACCGGAGATGCCACAGATGGAGATAAAGCGGAAAATTAAAAATTGATATTATTTTTATAAACAACATGAAGTAGTATTTGATTTTAAGAGATTATAGAAGATTATTTTTCTAAAATCACTTATAGTTATGTCTGTCAAACATAACTTATATTTTAAGTAGCTTATTTTACTTTATTATTATTTTTTTTTCCAAAAAGTAAGCATAATCTTCTCGTAATCTTGTGTGCCAAACATGCTCATAATCTTATTATTGTGTATACTAGGCGTGTACCCATGCATAACAATGAAATTTTCTAATGACAAACAGTTATAGTTGCGATATTGTGATTAAGTGTTTCACGTAATGTTTACACATAAAACTTAAAGTAATCAAAATGTAACTGAAAAGGGTCCTAACATGTGATAATTCAACTCAAAGAAAAAAAAATCTTAAAATGTATCAAAATAACATATTAAAACATTAGATTCTCATCAATTATGAAATAACTAACAATGCATATTATTCGTCACGTTTGTTACATGATATTTGAGGTGTAGATTCCTTCTTAACCGAACTCTTGGACATGCTTCACTAATACCTTTGTAGTTCTATGTAATATCCCTTAAGACAACGCAAAATAAAGCTGGTCATGCGAGAAAACAGATTCCAACAAATAGACACCCATATGTGGAATTGTCTGGCCATGAGATTGATTGATATTCATCGCAAAGCTAAGGCGCACAAGAAACTGTTTTCTCTTTAGTTTCAAAGGGAACATGCCTTCTTCAGATAGAGCAAGAGGAATTCTCGGCAAGAGCACTCTAATTCCAACATGCCGGCCGACAACGATCTTAGCAATTATGCCATTAGGATTAAAACGTTTACATACCAACCTCTTGCCGTTACATAATCCATTTACTGGATCGAGATTTTTAAAAAAAATAATCGGGCATCCAATTTTCAAGCGCAAGTTGTGAGAGGACAATCCGCTAATGTTGAGCAAGTTTAAGAATTCCACATGATAGAAGTTGTTCATGTCGTCTTCCGCTTCATCAAAGCTATAGTAAACTTTCTCTTCGCCCAGAAATCTGTCAATCAACTGACCATTAATGCTATCAACATGTTCATTTTTAGTTGATAAGATTGCTCTTGAAATTATATCAGCATATGGATGAGCCTTGGTGGCCAGGGAAAGAAATTTTTCATTGATCAATGCATCCTTTGAGGTAGCCTTGTCAGGAATGGTCATGTCATCAGGTATGCGCACATAGTTTCCATCGATGACCTCTTCAACTCCGTGCCGACTCGTAATAGAAAGTTTCAATACCATGGGTCTGTTCGTGCCCTCATGTTTATGGTTAACCAGATTTTTTTTTTTTATGTCAAAGAGGTAGACTTTAATCTACAATCTGTGCTCATTTGCACGTCTTACGATCGACAAAACCTGTCTAAAATCCTCTCCTAAAACCATTATTTTATGAAAGTTTGACCCCAATAACCACTTGCACAATTCTATTTATCGCCTCCACACTTTGCCTTTTAGCTATTGATGTTCCACTTTTAATCTTCATCACTTTTGCTTTCACTTTTTTCGGTTAGATTGTAAATCCTTTTCCGTCCAAGTACCAAAACTTGATTCTCCATGAAGTTCTCAACAATGGCGCCGACATGTCTTCATCATCCGTGATGACAATAACATCATCCCAGTTCCAGTTTAACAACTTAGGATTGAAAAACGGATTTGGATTGGGAGCAGGATTAAGAGCAAGAATGAGATCGATCTATAAAATATACGAAAAAAGAAATATAAATATAATTTATTAAAACAATAAAAAAAGAAGATCATAATATACTAACATCATTTTTGTTTGAAACTTGTGCAACAATAACATCAACATTTTTTCCATCATTCATTTCAGTCAGCTTACCTAATCCTAATTCATAGCCCACTATACCAATAGAAACTTGATAGAGAATTAATCCAAAATGATGAAAACATATAATGAAAAAACCCATATATATAGTCAGACATAAATAGTTTTTATTTATTTTGATACATACTTGAGACATAAACATAAAACTAAGATTGCGCTATATCATAGCCCATTGTGTTTTAATAATCATAAGCATCAATGGTATAGAGTGCCACCGCATAGCTACATGTAATAGCTATAACAATCCACCCACCAATGAGATGATAGATATAAATACCGGTGTTCGCACTAACGTTGTCCCTAATCATCCTAAAACAATTGACCTCAATGCCACGATAATAGAAAATGTTGCTACCCTATAATAGTAAAGAATTTGTCCTAGTATATAACTTAATGGCACTATAGCTATCGTAACTTCTAGGAGATAAGTGATAAGGATCTAAACGCACGCCTTGTCTTAGATAGATACTTTGAGTAATGCTAACAAGCACGCGGAATTTACTTGTTAACACTTAGAAGATTCTTTGTATAATGTATTGTGAATGAGAACAGTTGTATATAATGAACACGGATGTTAACCAAACTCTTAGCTTCAATATTAATAATAATACGAGTGATCTTAGTTATCACTAGGTTACACCTTGAAGCTTTTACAATTTGATACGTACCTCAAACCTAAACCTAGGACCTCCTTTTATAGAACAAAGAGTCCTTTACAAGATAAGTATAACTCTAACTAAATAAGATATTCACAAGATCCTTTTCTATACTTATCTAATATACGAATACATAAAACAGTTATCTAATAAGCAGTGGTAAGTTTATGTACTAGCAGTGGTAATGGTGTTTCCACTGCTAGTGCATTTCTGCAGCAGTGTCTTCCAAGCTTAACAGTGGTAACTGTTAGTATTATTCCCAACAATCCTCCCTTAAACTTATGATTTCTGTGCAAATCAATAAGTTTCTTTGATAATGGGGGAATTCTTCCAAACATATTATCTTCTCCTTAAAGCAACAGATTCCCTTCTATTCTGGTTGTACATCCTTTGAACCAGATCATTCACCACTTCAGTTCTTTCTTCACATCTAAGCCTTGTAGTAATCAATACATCCAAAACTACAGCTCTAAGTGGATATTCTCTTTCTGCTAGCATGAAGACATCAACTCCTTCTTGTGTTGAAATATGATGAATGTTGCAGGAATCATAAAATTTCCAAAGTGTTCTTTGATCATATGCTTGAAATTTCCAAAATCTATCACTTGGATCAGGTACATATAATCTTCTGAAATGCACCTATAACTCCTTGGCTTTAACACTTGTAGGCTCTTCATCCTTAAACTTTTCTTGTACCAAACTCCATAAAGTGTCTAAATCAGCTCTGTCACAAGACCTAACAAGATCTTCAAAATCCATGTGTACTTCAGTATCACCACCTAATCTGACAATCTTCAAAGCTTCTCCAAATTCATCTTCATGGATATCTCAATCTGCTACTGGGTGTCTTGCTTGTAGTGGCTCAATGAAAAGAATCTCTGGATCAATCACCACCATGTCATCAAGTTGCTCTGTAGTCAACTTCTCAGCTTGAGATTTTTGTTCTTGAGCTAACCTTGTCTTCTCAGTGGCTTCAGATTCAAGGGTTCTACATGGCCTTTTGTACTTAGGAAATCTTCTGGCCTCTTCTTCAGAATTCATTGGAACAAAATCGTTATCCATCTTGTAAATTCTGTAGTAAATACCCTCAATCTCATCATGTGATTTCCCTGTGAGCTGTGACATCTTCCATCTACCAACATTGCAGATATACTTCTTCATACCAGCAATCACTTGAACTTTGGATGGTTGTCTTGGCTTTTTCTGCTTCTTTTTGATTGAACCAATCATCTCTTGAAGTGCTTGATCATTCTTCATTTGGATAAAGTCTGCTAGTTGAGCTGATCTTTCTTCAATGGTTAAACTTTGAACTGCAACAAGCTCAATAGCTTTCTTCTTCACTTCAGGATTAGTCTGGATCATATGTTCAATCTCCTCTTCAGTTGGTACATATGTGAAATTTGCAGAATCAACTTTTGAAGCATTCCTAGTCAATTCTTGTTCATTGTGCAGTCTTTGAGCCTCCATAAAGCTAGCCACATCCAATTCATCCTGGGCAGCTTTAGTAGCCAATTCTTGTTCATGAAGTTTCTGAGCTACCTCTGCATCATAATCTATTTGAGCTGTTATTCTTGGCTTAACAACTCTTTGTTGCTCAGATTCTTCTTCTACTATTGGAGCTTTCCCTTTTTCTTTCTTTTTCTTTCAAGTTCTTCCTCTGTAGTGGAAATATTTTGACCAGCAGTGGAAACTGCTTGTGCCTTCAGAGATTGACTTGAGGCTGTATCCAAAATTTCTTCTGGTATTCTTTGAACATCAAGATTCACAATCTCTGTAGGATCATCTTGAACCACTTCCTCTGTTTCATGTTGTTGAGGGATTTCTTCAGTACCCTGAACTTCTTCAACTGGTTCATCATAGCCCAAATCAACAATTCCAAAATCTTGATCATCTCCAAAATCTAGTTTCTTCCCCTGAGTATCAGCATCTGTTTTCCTCCCTTGTTTGGGAGAATTACCCAAATCATCATTGAAATCTTCAGAATCATCATCATGAGGTGAGGATGGAGATGAAAGAACCAATTTAGTAGATCTTCTCCTTTTAAGCTGCTACACTTCTTCCTCCAGAGATGTGATCTCAGCTTGAAGACCTTGAATTTCTTTGGCATGTTGCTCCTTAGTGTGTGCCAAATCTTTCTCCAACAAAGCAACCTGCTTTAACAATTTTGTACAGGTGTCCATCAATTCATTAAGTTTCCCACTGCCCTCATCACTTCCAGCTGTGTGACTAGGAGAGAGGTGAATCGTGGGGCAATGGTTCAGTTTCCTCCCTAGTTGGACTAGGAAGTACTCCTAAACCACCACTGCTTGTGCCTACACTAAAAGGTTCAGGTACATTCAGTGTTGTGATGGGAGGAGTTGGCTGTTATGCCTCCTCTCATAAGTGTGAGTTACTGGGGGGGGGGGTATAAGATATGGATGGAACATTGATTGTGGGTGTGTGTTGGGGTACAGCTGGGATATCTGCACCTTCACCCTGTGCCTGTGCAATTATTGCAAGCATTTGTGGAAAAAGATCATGAACTTCCCCGTCATATCTATCTGATGCCTTAGTCATATTTTGAAAAACTTTTTTTTAAGGCAAGGAGTTTTGTAAATCCTTTTATGAGGTAGCAGTTGAAACCCATTTAACACTGTTTGAATAAATTTTTGATACATCAAAAATTTGTAAGGACTCTTTACATTGCCAACCATGTTGTTGAATAAAAACCTTGAAAAATTGAAAGTCCTATTTGTTGCCAAGCAAATCAAAGGATAAGCCATTGTAGAGCTAAACTGCTCATAAGAAGTTTTCTTAGGACTTAAGCAATGTAAAAGAGTATGTATGAAAAATCTCCATTGTGGGGAGAAACATCCCTTTTTGAAAGTAAGCTTTTTATTGGATGTGTCATACCCCATATCAGAGATGTATTGGTAAATTTCTGGATTAGGTAATGTGATGATACCTTCTTGATCATTCAATTGAAGAATTCTCCTCAAAGATGATTCAGTAACATCAAGAGTTACCCCATCCACTGTGGCTCTTAAAGCATCCACAGTTTCATGTGTGTCTCCATCTTCAATAATGATGACAGTTACAGTCTGCCAAAACTGTTTGATGTGAGAGACATAGATTGTGGGGTTTAAAGTTAAAGCATACCTTATATGTGTAGCATTTAGAAAATTCACAATCTGGTGAAAAACAGGGCCACTCTTGTCATCAGTCTTTTGCAAGAAAGCCACTTGGTTGTGTTCATCAACAAACTTTAAAGAAGCCATGGATTATTATGATCGTGTGAGATTGAATTAAAAGTTAAACGAGCCATTTGAGATTTGAGAATTATACTGCTAGGGTTTGAGATTTATGCGCAAAAGAGAATTTATCTTAAGTAAGGATTTATCTTTGGAAAAGAATGAAGGTGAATAAATAAAAAGATAATTCTCATAAATAAAACCCTATAAGTATGGAACAAAATTGTTATTCTCAACGGCTAGTTAAAAATTTGTTACTGACACAACAGTTGTAACGGCTAGTTCACCAGAAGAAATATTTACACTACCAATGGAAACTGTGAATTAGCAGTGGAAACTTTTTCATAAAAATTTCTAAGAGCAGTGGGAATACAAAATGTGTTTAAATTAGACTGCTCTTTCATAGTTTTTAGCAAACTACCAGCTATCAACGGATTTGATGTGTCTTTACCATGAGCCGTTTCCCATGGACTAGCCAACTCTTAATCATAAAGAATATGGTGAGTTGATAACCATATAGTTTTTGGTAAACTATCAACCATAAACGGATTTGATGAGTCTTTACCAGTAGCCGTTTGCTTTGTACTAGTTGATTCTTATGTGGATTAGACATGGTGAACCAATTACCATTTGTGGTGTGTCTCAGATACATACTTTTTATGATCAACTCCCAGCAAATTTTGCTTATGAACCTGCATAAGTTAGTATAAAACCAAGAGAATTCAAACCAAAATTAAAAACCAAAGTTACTTTTGACCAAGCAACTGTTCCTAAAAATATCTTGTTATGGTCAACCCGATATAGTAAAATATCTCCAAAATTAACTCCACCCACCAACCAAAAAGGTAAGTGTAATTACTCCTCTGGATAGACTTCTAGGGTTGACTTGGCCTATAAAAGCAAACTAATCCACAAAGCAAACATATCAAACAACTTTCAAACCCTCAATTAATCTTCAAACCACCTTAATGAATAGCAACACAATGAGCTCCAACCCTGACACCATTGATATCTTCTCTGATTCATCATCCTCTGAGTCAGCACCTTCAGGATGGGCCAACTATTTTCCACCCTGTGCCTCAAGCTCTTTGACCAAGAAATCAAAGAAGAAAGGTAAAGAGCCAATTGCTTCTGATGATCTGCCTACTCCTCCACCCTATGTCTCTGACTCAAGCTCCTCAGGCTTGCCAAGTTATGCTCCAAGTTTCCATTCGGATGATAAAGAGCTACTTATCCTAGCAATCAACGAGGATGTTGTGACATCAATGAGGAGGATCCCAAAACCAAAGCCAGCCAAACAAGTGCTAGGTCTCCCTTCTCCAAAGGTGTGGAATGCAATGCAGGACCAAGCCAAAGGAGTCCATAAGACTATGCCTGGCTTCTAGGGAAAGGGCAAAAGGCTATAGAGTAGTTGGTTTAGGTGTTGGTGATGAGTGCTCAAACACTCATCATTTTTGGTAAAATCTGAACTGCAAAACATACAAAAACACTCAGAAATGCATCAAAATACTAAAAATATTTCAAAATTGTGTTTTATATGTTTTAGATGCAAAATGAGTAAAAACAGATGAAAAACGTACAAAGTTTGCAAAATTGGCAGTTTCAGTCCCTCAACTTTCAAAACCTGTCAGATTTAGTCCCTAGGCATTTGTTTTGTAAGAAAAGTCACCAAAGGTCCTTTTGAAATCATAAGTTGTCACATTTAGTCCTTTGGTGAAAGATTTGAAAATTTACATGAGTGGTCCATGCAGTTTCAAAATTGGCAAAAATGGTCCCTGGGAATTTCAAAAATGGAAAATATCTTTTGTGGTCCTTGTACTATTGAAGCTTGTCAAAAATGATCCTTGGTTGTGAAGTTTGGAGTATTTGCAGTTTAGCCCCTCAAGTTTTGAGATTTGGCAATTTTGGCCCCC
>LBNU01028569.1:34134-51866 GCA_014162995.1 Artemisia annua
CCTTGATATTTGGTGTTTTGGATAGCCTACTATACTGAGTTGTTAGAGGCATTCCTTGTTTGCCCTTGTTGACTTATTAGATGTGCTTATTTAAGCCCTTAAGTTGCCCCACCCAACTGATACACACTGAATCATTGTGTCATGAGCTCACTTTCATAAGCTCTTTCTGAGCTTATTAGTGAGACTTGCCCTGAGCTTGTTGGCTTTTTGGGAAGCCAACAGTAGTGACTCTTGGGATCAGGGCTTATTTTGGGCTAATAAGCTTATTTGATAAGCTATTCTTGGCCTGCAAATCTACCCTCAGGACTGTTTGGGGCTTGCTTGTTTGAGTTTGTTTGTTTCAACTTATTTGATTGTTTAAGTCCACTTAATTGCTCATTTTAGCTTGTTCTAAGTTAAATCTAATTAGTTTGTAGCTTGTCTTCACCTAGGGTTAGCTTGTTAGCTTATTTAGATAGCCTTTTGAAGTTCAAAAATCCATTTTAAGCTAACTGTTGGGATTTTGAGCTTGCACAAGCTTTTTAAAAGCTTTTCAGTAAAAGTTCCTTTTTACAAGTTGGTTAGATTTGTGGCTAAAAGGTGTTGCAAAAAGAAAAAGTAAAAAAAAAAAAATATAGTTTAGTATTTTTAATAATCTAATTTAGTTTAATTAGTAATTAATTAATATTAAATAATTAAAAAGTAAAAAAAAAAATATTTTTCTTTTTCTTAAAATTTTCTTTTGTCATTAGTATTGTAAAAAAGTAATTTTCACATTTGTAGGATTTTAATTGCTCCAGTTTCACTTTTTATTTTACGCGTAGACGTTATTTTTAATTAAAACGCGCGTTTTTAGTTTTTAAACGTTTCTAAGTTCTTCTGCTTTACGTGTTTGTTTATATAGATTTGTCCAATTAATTTTATTCATATTCTAGTAGTCTAATCATTCATAAACCCATTCTCGTTCATTATCGCTCGATCACAAATTCGTTTTTGATACAATTCACTTCCTCGTCGGGACATAACGACCCGGGAAGAATCCCTGTACTCTCCTTGGTGCATTGTGCCCTTTCTAGTTTGACTTTTGTTGACTAACATCCTTGGTCAATATTGTCTGACTGTTTGGACCCAATCAGTTGGCTTGTTGTTGGTGTGATGAAACACTCCATTGTAATGAAACTTTCCTTTATGAATAAAATTGCAAGTTTCACTTTTTATTGGTTTGTCTCTGGTTGTAAGTGTTTGACTTCAACTTTTGCAAAAGTATTAGTGGACAAAGAATATACAATATACAAGAATATGCAAACATATTCAATAATTAACAGTACAAAAATCCTCCCCTCAACACCAAAAACTGTTAGACATCAGAGTTTAAGGGTTAAGCATTCCAATACCTGTTACCAAGTACTGAAACCTTCCCACATCAAGACCTTTTGTTAACAAATCAGCATAGTTATCATCAGTATGTATTTTGATAACTTGTATTAACTTTTTCTCATAACAATCTCTTATAAAATGATGTCTAATTTCAATATGTTTAGTTTTAGTGTGTTGAACAGGATTTTTAATTATGCAAATGGTACTGCTATTGTCAATATAAATGATGGTATTCATGGAATTGTACCCATAGTCAAGTAACTGGTTTTGAAGCCATAATACTTGAGCACAACAACTTGCACCCAGCTACATACTCTGCTTCAGTTGATGAAGTTGCCACCATTGTCTGCTTCTTGCACTGCCATGACACCAATCTACATCCAAGAAATTGGCATCCACCTGTTGTTGATTTCATATCCAAGCTTGCACCAACATAATCACTATCTGAATAGGTGACCAATTCCATAGGAGATATTTTAGGATACCATAATCCTAGATGAGGATATGCCTTAAGATATTTGAAAATCTTCTTCACAGCGGTCAAGTGGGATATCTTAGGAGTGACCTGAAACCTTGCACAAGCACATACTACAAACATGATGTCTGGTCTTGATGAAGTGAGATACATCAAGGAACCAATCATGGATCTATAAGTATGCACATCAACTGCTTCTCCACTATTTTCCTTCAAAAGCAGATGAGTAGTCTTGTCTGCAGGTGTGCTAGAGGACTTAGCATCAGTGAATTTGATCTTCCTAAGTATT
Source organism: Artemisia annua (assembly GCA_014162995.1). Taxonomy (NCBI): domain Eukaryota; kingdom Viridiplantae; phylum Streptophyta; class Magnoliopsida; order Asterales; family Asteraceae; genus Artemisia; species Artemisia annua. The sequence goes on from LBNU01028569.1 coordinate 36,255, forward strand.
TCAACCACATACTTGTCTTGATTTATAAAGATACCATCTGGCCTTTGTTCTACTTGAAGTCATAAAAAGAATGTGAGTTCTCCCATAGAACTCATTTGGAATTCATCTTTCATTAGCTTCTCAAATTCTTTGCACATCTCTTGCTTTGTAGAACCAAAGATAATATCATCAACATATACTTGGACCAGTAAGATATCATCTTTGTCTTTCTTGATGAACAAAGTCTGATATGTTTTTCCTCTATGAAACCCATTTGTCATAAGATAAGTTTCAAGGGTTTCATACCACTTTCTTGGAGCTTGATGTAGACCATACAAGGCTTTGATTACTTTATACACCTTGTCTGGATGGTCAGGATTTTCAAAACCTGGAGGTTGTGAAACATACACCTCCTCATCAATTTGCCCATAAAGAAAGACACTTTTTACATCCATTTGATAAACTGTGAATTCCATAAAGGATGCATAGGCTAGAAAAAGCCTAATAGCCTTAATTCTTGTAACTGGGGCAAACACTTCTTCATAATCAATACCCTCCTCATGAGTATATCCTTGTGCCACAAGCCTAGCCTTGTTCCTGATGACAATTCCTCTTTCATCTTTCTTGTTTCTGAACACCCACTTGGTACCTATTACCTTCATACCTTTAGGTAAATCAACCAGCACCCAAACTTTCTGAATTTTAAACTGAAGCAATTCCTTTTGCATTGCTTCTATCCAGCTTTCATCTTCAAGTGCCTTGAACACATTCTTTGGTTCCATTTGTGATAGAAAAAACTTAAACATACATTCATTCTTGTCTTCATGGTCCTTTGATTCATAAATTTCACTTACAAAGCCATGAGTATCAGTTATTCTAGTTTGTCTTCTAGTCTTCACTCCAGATTGTACATCTTCTATCACATTCTCAAGTGGATGAGTCTTGTGTATTGTGGTTTGGGGAGTTTGAGGAACTTCACATGCAGTAGGCATATTGGATATTTCAACATCATTGGCTTGTGCTTCCTGAGTAACTGAAGTTACATTTTCCACATATGGTCTAGCAGTGGAAACTTCTGGCCTAGCAGTGGAGTCAACATTTCCACTGTTTTCAGGAATCTCTTTTTTTTGGGTGTCCACATCAACTGCTTTGAACACCTCTTCATTTCCTTCTTTTCCAGCATCTTTAGAAGGTTGTGAATCTCCAATCATTGAGACAAAATCATCACCTGAAAAGTCCCAAAAAGGCATAATGATTTGATCTTGATCATCCTCTTGATCCTTGCTTGGTTCATCATCATCAATAAACTCTTCTGAACCTGCAAAATCATTAATATTTGTACCTGCAGAGATAGGTACATAATTCATGGTATGGGTTAGAGAATCAAGATCAAACAACCATTCTGGACCTGTACCTGCAACATTAGGTTGGTTTTTCTAAAAACTCAACATGCATATTTTCTTCTATCTTTTTTGTCCTTAAGTTGTATACCCTAAAAGCTTTACTAACCATGGAGTACCCAACAAAGTAACATTCATCTGATTTGCCATCAAATTTACCCAGATGATCTATGGTATTGAGAATAGTGACATGACATCCAAATGGTCTCATGAAGTCTAAGGCAGGCGTTCTACCTCTAAATAACTCATAAGGTGTATTGTTCTTTGTTTTTACTACTAAAACCCTGTTTTGTACATAGCAAACAGTGTTAACTGCTTCAGCCCAAAAAGTGATTGGCAATTTAGAATCAGCCAACATGGTTCTAGCAGCCTCTATTAGTGTCCTATTTCTACTTTCAGCAACACCATTCTGCTGAGGAGTTCTAGCTACACTAAATTCTCTCTTAATACCCTTTTCTCTGCAAAAATCATCTATAACTCTATTCTTAAACTCTATCCCATTGTCACACCTGATAATTTTAACTTTCTTATCAATTAGGTTTTCTACCTCAGTAATGTATGTTTTAAGGATACCTGCTGTTTCATCCTTAGTAGCCAAAAAGAAAACCCAAGTAAATCTACTGAAATCATCAGTTACAACAAGACAACACTTTTTAAGATTTATGCTACTCACTAATGTAGGACCAAACAAGTCCATATGTGTAACACCCCCATTTTTCACTGATCGCAGTGGATAAAGTGTTTGGGGTATTACTTCATAGAATCACAGATACAGTAATAGAAAACGACTCGAAAAGAGACGTTTTGGAAAATTAGTTATCATTCATAATTATCAGAGTTTTAATTATAAAAGATATACTTTTATTTTGTTAAGGTCCCAAAAATCTAAGAGTTAGGTTGGTGATGTTTGAATGATAACCATGAGAAGTCTTCCGAGTTCAGTACCTCCTTCCGCCATAGGTCCATAGAAGTAATTAACCTAGAATACATGCTTAAAAAGTCAACACTAGGTGTTGAGTGAGAATCATAGGTTTAGGGGTTAGTGAATACAAGTTCCCTGGGTTCAGTTGTTACACCCATCTGGGAAAATGCAAGTTTTTGTGATAATTGTGATGCATGCACAATTATAAGGAGTTTAGTAGGTTGCACTAAGCTCATGAATCACACCTTAACGATCCGGGTCATGTGGGCTGAGACCCAACATGAGGGGATAGAAGGATAACTTGCCAAAGTTATACCTTGAGTGGATTCAAATATAGTACTTATTGGTACCACCTAGTGGGGTGTTAATACCAACGGGAGTTGTCAAACTCCAATAGATCTATCAACTATATTCGCGTTCGATTGGATAAAACCTTCCAAACAATTAGATTCATGAATTTTGTTTATGTAGTGGTGGCAGTTAGTTTACTCGTGCAAACAACCAAAGAAAAAGACTTGTATTCGGTTTTAAGTAAAGCATTTAGCATGTATCCCCCTTACAGGGTTTATAAAAGCATTTAGTTTGAAAGTTTAAAAAGATGTAAGGCTATGAAGACTCACCTGGGTGTAGAGTAATCTAAGTAATGCAAATAGTGACTCGGGAACTAGACCGCCTTACTCACGTATCCTAGTGTGTTGTTGTTGGTTTTGTATTTATGTCAAGCTTTTAGTTATCATGTTTTATGTTTCTTAAGTTATGGTTTTTAGGTTTGTTAATGTTTTAGATATAACATAACACCGTTCAGGCCATTGTAATTCAGAAGTATATGACTCCTCACATGAAGCTCCCTACTATTGTATTATGTTATCAACATAATACTGTTCGGGCCATCATAATTCAGAAGTTAATACTCCTCACACAAAGCTCCCTATTATTGAGTTATGTTGTTATTAGGGTTTAGTTATAATCATATCACCGTTCGGGCCATCATATCTCAGAAGTATATGCAATAATCGTTCGAGGAGTCAGGGCACTTTAATTCGTAAACCCAACAAACTCGTCAAAAACGAAATATCCACATAGTACTCCTCGCATGAAGCTTCCTAGTATTGTGTTATGCTTCTAAATTTATTTAGGTTTTATACTTATATGATATTTTCACTTTTTACCCTTATAGTTTATATATTTACGTTTTCTACCCTAAGTTTTATATTACTATATTACTTATACTAATAACTATCTATATTAGACACAACTAGTCCCTAGACTTCTATATTAACCTAAGACTCCTAAGTTTTCTATATTTACCATTTTAGACCTTTAACTTATACTATTTACGTTTTTAGTCCTTTTAGTTTATACTTATGTTATTATCTATCCTAGGGTTTTAATATTATGCAAAACTAATCCTTACTACTTATAACTTCTAGGAAAGTTCAAAAACAGTCTCTAGACCTTATAATTTCAGGAATTTATGATATATACCCCTATGCATGTAAACTATTGCAAAACTAGTCCTAATATGCATGTAACTTGTATTTTATCTAGTATTTAAGTTTTCTAGCCTATGTTTTACTTATTTTAAGTTATCTAAGTTATAGTTAACTAGTGTATGACCTAATTTAACTACTTATAGCATGCATGCAAGTATATGACTCAATCTAGGGTTTTAAAACGTAAACTAGCAAGTAGAATGGTTCTAGGCTCATGCAAGGGTTCCTAAGTTATCTAAGGCATCCTAAATCTATCCTAAGACTAAACTAAAGCTGAATAAACTAATATGTAAGACTTACTTGGCTAGGGAAGGGTTTACGTGGGTTAGAACTAGGGTTAGGGTTTTTACAAGGGTTTTAGGGTTTTGTGACTAGAAATGTGACTCGATACCATGCAAGGTCCTCCTAGCTCAACTCTTAGCTCTTCTATGATCTCTAAACTACTACTAGGTACAGAAATTTGAGGTGGAAGAAGAAGTGTGGGATGGTTTAGAATGATGCATGGTTCGCGGGTATTTATAGGGTCGAAAGGAATGGTGGCCAAGTATACTTAACATGGCTGTCTTCTAACGTGTAAGGAGGAGGGAGGGGTGACAAGGACGAGCTAGAGATGACAAGGAAGAGCTAGAGGAGTAGCTAGGGGGCTGCTATGGCGGTTTGGGGAGTATGTGGTGGTGGTGATGCCGTAGAGGCGGTTTAGGGGAAAGGAGGTGACAAGTAGCTTACACACCTCCTTGTTTGGGTGCTTGGAGGTGCTTGTAAGCTGCTTGGTGGGTTTAAGGGTGGTTTAGGGTGATTAGGGGTGATTAGGGGTGGTTTAGTGGTGGATTAGGGAAGGTTTAGGGTGGATTAGTGGTGATTAGTGGTGGATTAGCCAAGTAGGTGATGCACCTACTTGTGTGTGTGCTTAGAGGTGTTAGGGTGTGTGCTTGGGTATGACTAAGGTGTTAGGGTGCTAGGTTGAGGTGTTTAAGGTGCTTATGTTTAGGTTTTACTAAGTTTTAGTTAAGTTTTAGACCTAGTTTCTACTTATTATGTGTTTAAGGTTTTACCTAGGGTTTAGAGCCTAACTTAAGTTCCTAAGTGTGCCTAATGACTAATCCTAAGACCTAAAGGGTTTATACTAAGTGTGGGTAACCTATGGGGAAGTTTTGGGAAGGTTTGACCTAGTTTTATAACCTAAATGACCTAAGTGGGTTTAGTGAGAGACTAGGGTTTATCCTATGGTTTTGGGCCTAAGTTAGTGTCCTAAAGGTATCTAATAACTATTCCTAAGTTCCTAAAGGCTTATACTAAGTGATAGTGACCTAAGGGGAAATTTTGGGTCGGTTTAGACCTAATTCTAGTTATCTATGACCTAGTTATGGTTTAGGGCTTAGGGGGTTTATATCTAAGTTTTAAGGGTTTTATTCTATAACCTAATAGTCCTAATATATCCTAATATACCTAAAGATACTCTTACTTAAGCCTTGAACGCATTCTTACTAGTTTAACTAAGCATATAGGTTCAGATAAGCACATAATCCTTCTTAAGTTTTAGTTTATGGTTTATTAGGGTTTTGTGTTATGTTTAGTGTTTTAGATTGGTGTATTACTTATTATGGTGTTGTTATGAGTTTATGCTTGACATACCTGGGGTTTATAGGATGTGAGTGTTGAGTTATTTGACTTGTGTAGATACGTGAGCAGGTCTAATGAGTCATGCAAGTAATTATGTATATAAAAAGCAAAAATTTACATGTGAAATACCTACTATAGGTATTTGTAATGGGAATGATAGTAATGGGTGTTTGTGGGTTGTTATAATATGGAACATATACAGTGGGTGAGCAATAGAGTTAAAAGCCTTTGTTTTACAAGAAGCTCTGTGTTGTTTGCCTTTAAGACATGCAACACAGGTTTGGTCATTTTCAAATCTTTTCTGAGGTAAGCCTCTTACCAAACCATCTTTAACAATTTTATTTCTGGTTTTAAAGTTTATGTGACCAAGTCTTCTGTGCAATATCATGGACTCATCCAATGTGGCCTTTGCAATCAAGCAAGTAAAATCATCTTTAGAAACAATTTTCTTCATATCAAAACTGTATAAATTGCCTTGTATAGGAATTTTAAGTAGTATCTGACTTTCTTCAGGCATCTTGAAATCCTTGTCAAGAACAAAACATTCATTTTCAGTAAAAAGAACTTTGTTTTTATTGTCACATATTTATGACACACTAAAGAGATTATACTTAAGCTCTTTCACATAGTACACAGGTTCAAAGTCCAAGTTTCCAGTTTTGATTGTACCTTTACCAGAAACTTTACCATTGATGAGTTTCGTATTATACATATTTATACCCCCGATATTATGTGAATTATATGATAAATAACCCTATTATTAGGACTTTTGGTACTTAATATGTGAATGAATGTGCAGGATAAAGGATTGGATGAAAGTAACGAGAAAAGCACAAGTTGGATGACTTTGTAAACATAAAAGGAAAAAAGACTTAGTTTGGACTAAAGCACGCCGCTTATATGAAGGAAGAGCGCCGCTTACGGGCATCTTTGGTCAACTATATATTCACGAGTCAAACATAAAGTACGCCGGTTATATACAACATAAGCGCCGGTTACGCGAAATAAAGCTCGCCGGTTTTACACCAAATGCGCGGCGTACTTCACATGGCAGTTATGCTTTCTACATTAACGAGCCACTTCAATGATGAGGCCGATCACTTGCCTATCATAACTCATTTGGGACGTGCTAGGGCAGCATTTCACGCTATAAATAGGAGCTCAAAACGGAGGAAAAACAACAACAGAACAACAACAAATAATCTTGATCATAGAAGCAGTTAGTAGTGGTTTGTACCAAACCACTAGCTAAGAAGTAAGAACCACACTTGGAGAACCACTTGGAGCTCGAATACTTTCAGTATAATTCGTTATAATGCTAGAAATACTTGTGTACTCGTTTAACTTTACGATAAGTATGGAGTAGTAACTTTATGTTTGTTTGAGGCACTTGAGCCATGTTTATTATGAGATTAATATCATGAATATTGAATCTATGTTACTTACATTTGATATGTCATTGTTTAGTATCTTATCGTTTGTCTTGATTGATCATAGTGATTGCCTAAAGGTCTAAAGATTCAATCATGTTGGTTATATTATGAATTGTCTATCTATAACAACTCATTGCTATGCTTGTGAGAATTGCTTAGTAAAACAAATGATAACCTTGACTATGACACGTTTAATGGCTAGTCTAATGTCTAACGGCTTGACTAGAGGAAATGCGTGTTACATACTTCATACTTGGACCACACTTTACGCATTCTATGTATCTAGAATTAAAGGCCGAAAGGAGATTCTTTTACATAGGATAGATATACTAGTTAACGTGATCTACCATCATGTTTTACTTTTATGCATTGTCCATGTAACTTCTGTGATACCTCTCATGATTCTCATGTGTTCTTCCTTAAATAAACATACTTTTAATATAAATTGGGAAAACATTTCAAAGAACTTAAATCTAACAAAAACAGTTTTAGTGATAAGTGATAATCATTGGAATCTAATTTTGTTACCTATAACTAGCAATAAGAAACAACATCCTCTCTTGGGACGACCTGGTCTTACCTCAAACCTTTTCTATAAACGGGGCTTATACTTTTACCCATGTGTTTTGTGTATTAAGGAAATGGTAAAACTAGTTTAATAAATATAAAGCTTTCGAAACACATCAAAGTTTTTGTCCCGCTGCCGGGGAGGTTAATTTGAATCGTATTGTTAAGTTTGCAAAAAGAAAATTTACTTATATACCAAGAATTCTTACTAGAATTTTAGAAAATTTCGTTTCTGAGATCAAAAAGAGCGCCGGTTTTTCAGACAAAAACCGCCGAGCTTTTGATACAGTGAAGAGTAGTTGGATTTGATTTCACAAAACCCCAAAAACAAACTTGTATAATGACTTTTCCAGATTTTGAGAGCATAGAACTTTTGTTTCTCTTGTTTTTACTATCTGAATTGTTGCATGGGTATATAATGCACATTAAAATAAAAAATACAAAAATATTTTGCTTTTACCTTTTAATTGATTGCTTGCAAATGCTATATTGGATTGATATTATGGATGAGATGATAATTGCAATATGTTTTCAACTGCTAACTGAATTAATGAATGATAATATCTCTTATGGAAGGCTGAAAAAACCCAGAAACACGCCGATGTTTTACCTAAACTCGCTGTACTTCTGGAAACTTTTAAATATAACGGCCAAAATACCACGTAACCGCCATACTTATATAAAAACTCGCGGAACTTTTCTGCACAAATCTCTGCAGAAAGCTTATTGCTTATCTATAATGATTAAACAGATTCATATCTTGACATACATGATTTATATGAAGTTATTGGAATATAATTATGAACTTATGACTTATTTGACTAACCTACTAATGTTTTGTTTGATGTTGTGTTGTAATACTTTAGAAATGGAAAAAAAAATCAGACTTAGGAACAGTAAGTGATGAGAAAGACCAAGTGGAAAGCAAGAACACTTGGCAGGGAGAAGTCGCTTTTGAGATTACAGCTGATAACAAGGAAAATGAACGAAGGGTTCATATTTTTCATAGGATGGAAACTGAAGGATGCTACATGAAGTTCATTACTCCATGCTTTGTTGAGAACAATTATGCTAATGATGCTGTGGCTGATTTGGATTTTAGCAGGAGCTTAATATCAAAGGAGTTAATGAACAAACTAAGGGTAAGCATTGAGGAAAAGGAAGATGGTAGGAAAGAGGTTACTAAGAGGCTGTTAGTACAAATGAATAGGGACATTTTCTTTGTTGAGTTTGATGTTAACCCCAGTGATAGTGAATGGGAGCATAGTGTGATTTTAGGGAGAAACTTTATGGAGCAAACAAACGGAGTTATAGATTTTTCCAAAGGTTTGTTAACTATTAACCCAGATACTAATGTTCTTGGAAGGAGTTTCTGGAGAATGAATCCTTATGCTCCTGAGATGAATGAGAAAACCAAGGTATTCTTACTTCATAGAATTGGATATGGGAAGGAAGATGGAGAAAAATATGTAACACCATGTTATATTGAGGGGATGTTTGCCTCAGATGGAATTTTAGACCTTGACCAAGATAAAAACTTTATTTCTCAAGAATATGTGGTCAAGCTTGATTTAAAATATAAAATTTTGGAGAATGGTGATAAAAAAAAATTGATAAGAAGCTGTCTATAAAACTAGTAGGAGAAACTATGGGAGACTATATGGAGAAAACCACAAGCTATGAACTAGAATTCTATGTTAACCCTGTGGAAGATGATGTGGAACCTGATGTAATATTAGGAAGAACATTCATGGAACACACTAGAAGCATGATTAACTACCAATATGGAGAAATTACCTTGTGGGCAGAAGTTAATAAAGAAATAGAAGTTGTTCCTAATAAGGAAGAGAATCCCAAACCATCTGAACCTACTATTGACACTAAACCATCTAATTCCTACAAGCTTGGTGACATTATGTCACCAGAGCATTTCACTGCTTGAAACACCAAAACAACACCCAAAATGGAGTTGAAATAATACTCCTTTCTTATTTTTATTTTCTATGTTATTTTACAAAATTTTGAATAAGTTGTATCTCAAGCTTATGCTTGATGAGTATGCCTCTTATAAGAGATGAATGAACAACAATTGTGAATGTTTATGTGATTGCTTTTATTGTTAGTTTACTATTTGTTAAATTTCTAGAAGATCGTAGCACACTGTAAGAAAATTGCAGAAATAGTCGCCGCTCTTTTATTAAAGATCGCCGAGTTTTTAGCAAGGGAAGCCTTTATAACTCAAAAACTAAACATTTTGACATTACACACATTATCAAGTGCTACCTTATGTAACATTGCCTTAGGTATACGCAACACTTTTATAAGAATATGCCACTTTTTTATAATGTGTTGCCCACATTTAGACAAAGTTATCAAAAAGATAAAGATTTGTCAATGAGGTACATATGATTATGACGGTATCAGAGTCGTCTCATGGTGATTTGAGGTCAAAAGCGAAAATATGAAATGCGACATTTTTGACAATATTTTTTTGTTGTTAATTTAAATAATTTCATAGACTTGTCAATAGCTAGTTATATCATAAATTTGGAAATCTAAAATTTGCGATGATGGTTTTATGTTAGACATAATATTTTATCTAAGTTTTTTTTTTCTTTTTATTTATTTTATTTATTTATTTATAATTCGGATATCCGGAATTTCATATAACAGTTTTATATATCCGAATATCCTGATATTTATAATTTTTAGAAAACTTTTATACTCTGTATGAGTTCCAAAACTGTGTTTTCATAAAATCCGAATTTTTAATAAATTATGATCAAGTTTTCGGATATCTGAATACAGATATTTTTTAACTCCCATAACCTAAATCAAGAAATCCTAGAAAGTTTCGGCTTTGTTGCTCTCCCATAGTTATATACTCGGAAGCATCAAAATAGATATGCAACACTATAAAAAATGTGTTTGTTTAGATCCTAATATGCAACACTTGTTTTAAAAATGTTGCTTTATTACCAACATTGTCAAAAGGCAACATTTTTTACAAGTGTTGCTTGTAAAATGTTGCATTAGGTTCATTTTGTTGTAGTGGATATCCACTAATTTAAGGTCCCATCATCAATTGTTCAAAAATTTTTTAATAGTGCATTTTGTAGGCAAGTTTGGTAGGCAACTGTTAGTTCAATGGATTCTTTTATTCTTCTTTCTAAACAAGTTCAATGGAATTGAATCATATTCATTATGTTGGGTTCGCTTTTCATAATAGCAGTCACACTCTAACCTTATATAGGGGATTAGATAATAGATCATAACCAATAATGTAACCTCTTTTCATGATAAAAGCAAAACAATTTCCAAGAGGCCTAACCTTATATAAGGGATAGATAATAGATAATAACCAATAATGTAACCTCTTTTCATGATAAAAGCAAAACAATTTCCAAGAGAGCAGTCACACCCTTACCTTATATAGGGGAAGTAGATAATAACCAATAATGTAGCCTCTTTTCATGATAAAAGCAAAACAATTTTCAAAAGGGAGGTGATTTGCACACTCCTCTAAGACTACCCACATCCCTCACACCATTTCAACTTCCACCTCAGCGCCACATCAGCTTTCTCTCTCTTTCACCACAATCTCACTTTTCACTCCCAACCATCTCACACCACTTCACCTTTCAACACATTTTTTTATTTATTTAAAACTAAAACTTAATATATATATTAAATTCAATAAAACATTACATAAATTTAAAACGTTAAACGTACGGAATTAAAAATACAATACGGAATTAAAAACATAAACGTTACATGGTTAATAAAACACGTAAACTAAAATGGAAAATTCCACCTCGCCTTTATCACCTGCCTTTGCTTCTCGACCTCTTCGTGTTGTTCTTTAGTCAAGTTATGCAACGGCTGGAAATAGAAGGCTTCGTCTTTTTGGCGTTGCTCCATGTCTTTAAGTCTCAATTCTTCTCACTTGAGCTCCACAAACGCTTCCATGGTCGATAGCCTTCTATTGTTTAAAGTCTCGGTGGTTGATGTATATTCGCTAACTAGCAACTTAGCCAAGTCCGCCTCATTCACAAATCCTGCACTTGCCGATGATGCACCCCTTTCTTCTTTCGCGCTTTTGCTGAGTCTCTGCCTAGTGGACGTTGAGCTGGACGTTGAATTTCCTGCAAATCTTCACCATCTTCGTCGTCTTCATTCAAATCAAAACCACCCTGCATAGACTGCGATGTATTGAATCCTGAACTGGAGTCCGAAGACTTGTATCTCTTGCTCTTTCTTTGTTGATCTGCAAAAAACTTTGGAAGTGTCACCTTTTTCCATTTTTGACAATCCTCCAACACCTCCCAGCAATGCACAAGTGTAAACTTGCTTCTATAATCAACTTCATACTCCAAAAGTGCCACTTTGAGGTAATCCGTGTCTCCGGCTCCACTAATCGTAGGTATGTTATTGTACACACCACAAAATGCAGCAACTCTTGGACGCACCGTCTTCCATTTACCGTTGACCATATCGTAGGTCCGACGATGGGCTAAAGGACAAATTTCCTTCATGCGGTCTAAAACCGCACCCCAAAACCCAGCCTCTTTTCTTAAATTACCAACGATGTTATCTTCGGAAACACGAACCCAAGCTTTGCACAATGCAGTTTCTTCTTCAGCTGTCCATATAGTAGACCTTGTATCGTCGTCCTCAGTAACGACCTTTTTTTGACGTCTTTTTTGCACCTTCTTCTTCACAACTGGTTGCGTTTCTTCTTCGACGGGAGCCGCTGTTTTCAAAAATTGAGGTGAGTACATTTCTTCGAGATTAAACTGAGCAATGGGAGACGTAGATTGGTTTATATTTGGTTGTGACGACGAACCGGCCATATACGGTTGCGAGCAATAATTGGAGTTGTCGTATGGGAACGAGTTTTGATGGCCGTATTGTTGCGAGAATTGGTTAAAAGCGTTTTGTTGATGTTGGGAGTATTGGGTAAACGCGTTTTGTTGATGGTATGGGTTTTGGTATGGTTGGTTTTGGTAAGGTTGGTTATGAAAGATTGCTTGTGGTCGAAAGTTGATTTGTTGGTTTGTTGGTGGAGTATTTCCGAGATTGAATGTTCTTTCGGGTGTCTGGGGATTGCTTTGGGGAGTGTTTCGTTGTTGACGTTTTGTGTTTTGGGGAGTGTTGTGTTGAGACATATTGGTAGTAAAAGTTGATAAGTAAAATGATATAGGAAAATAGAAGTATATAAAATGTGAAGTTGTATTTAAAAATGTATAAGTGAGAGGTATTTATAAGTAAAAATGGGATGTTTTTTTTTTTTTTTTTTTTTTTTTTTTTTTTTTTTTTAAGCATGAAACGGTCGAATTGATATTGGGTCCCACCACTCACACGCCTTCCGAAATGTCATCATCTCACCTTTGTTTGCCTCACTTGCACCTTGCTATTCCATCACCTTTTCCCTCCCATCCATGCTCACGCTCCAAATTGCTTTGCCAACTCCTCACGCACACATCGATGGGAGTAGCCTAATTGATTGATATACTCTAATTTAGATTGTATTAACATTTATACACTCATATCACTTTACTCATTTTACCAACGTAAAGGTATAAATGTCAAGGCACTATAAATTAGAGTGTGAATCAATTTGAGGAATGCGCAAATCACTTTTCTTAATATTTTAGCTAGTAGCTTTGTTACATCTCTTATTTCAAATTTTCTTTGATTATTTTTCTCATCATTTTTTTTGAAAAACATTTTTCTCATCTTCTTTAATCGACTATCGACCTTCCCAGTGACGGATCCAGGATTTCAAAATATGCGTGGCACGATTTTTTGGTCGAATCACGGCTAGTTCTCAATTAAAGTTGCATGCCCACTGATTCGCGTATAACAACTGTTTTTTGTTTGCTTTAGTTCATGCATACATGTTATTCAAGCACAATATAAAACAAATCAATCGAATCAAAAGTAAAACTTTGACATCAACAAATCAACTACAATTTCATAACTATATCTTTTTAAAATAAAGTAAAACATCAAATTCTTTACATACCACTATGTTTTGAAAACCATATTAAAGTAAATTGAAAAGTGCTACTCTTTCTGTACGTTTATAAAAGGACAAAAAAACTAGTACCATAAGTGATACGTCTACACTGAAGAACAAAAAACTAGTACTCCTACACTAAAGGACAAGCAACAGTAATGTTTATCTTCCTCATCTCTATTTTTATGCATATTCCTCCTTCTCCTTCTATTCTTCTCCATAAATCAAAATTCAAAACTAAAAAACAAAACGTTTTTTCCTCGTATATATGTTCATCTTTGTGCACTTATCAAAACTTAATGTAGCACTTTCAAAGAACCATCAATTTCTACATTAAAATTACACTTCATCGGCTTTAATCGTGTGTGGCACGTGCCACACGTGGCCAACACTTAGATGCGCCCTTGGACTTTCCCTCCATATTATATTTATTAATTTCAAAATAATATTAAACTATAATATTAGTTCTTCTATCTATATACAAAACAAACTAACATTTTTATAATATCATTCATTTTCTCCTTTATACATTTCTTTCAAACCAATATCATATCTAAATTTAATTACATTCCCTTTTGCAAAGTGCACCTTAACTTTCACAACAAAATTGATGGAATGAATTCAAATCAATAATGTAGCCTCTTTTCATGATAAAAGCACAACAATTTTCAAGAGAGCAGTCACACTCTTACCTTATATAAGTAATTAGATAATAGATAATAATCAATAATGTAGCCTTTTTTCATGATAAAAGCAAAACAATTTCCAAGAGGGAGGTGATTTGCCACATGCAAGATTTTTTGCGATTGTAACCGGCAATGTCCTAAAAAGATTGTCTCGGATATATTGGAAAATGTCTACCTAGGCAAGCTATGAGAGGTGTTCAAGTTGGGCAAAATTAGTCTTTGTGTATAGGCGTAAAAGGATGCTGCAAAAGAGCCGACACATAAAGAAGACAGGCTGGAATCCAAAACTGTAAGAAATGCCAATGTTGATAAAAGTACAACGGTTTCAAATGCTTTTGATGTTTTGAGCAGCATGGCTGACGAGAATGAGATCTTTAGTTCGAAGAAAGTGGACCTTCAACACAGAAGGTGATGACTCAAATGGAACAAATGGCTGAATATAGAGAACATGAAAGAGGTTGTGAGATGAAGCACTTCAAATCAGACCATGGAACCAAGACCAAGCAAGAATCAACAAAAGGATAACGAGGCTTCTATATCTAGAGGAAGTGGTGCAAGTAAAAACTTGTACGAGAAGTTCAAAGAGGACCTGATTTACATGACGATGATGAGGACGGAGTTTTTCAGCCATTAAACACAGAAATGATTGATTTCATTAGTGCATATGATATTAGTACCCGTGGTCAACTTAGATAGTGGTTTATGTTTGATTTATTTCGAGTCAAATGTTGCAATGTGGTTGTTTGTCTTTTGTGATGTAATTGTGCCTATGTAACGAGCTAGAATGTGAGATCCACCCACATTGTATGTACTTAACTGGTTTTTGGAGTAATACACTTACCGGGTTAAAACCCTTTACCCAAAAAAAATAAAAGAAAATAAAATAAAATAAAAAGATAAAGAAATTTTGAATTAGAGCAACTTATTTTATTCCACAAGTTCAAAACTGAACAAGAATACTACTGTTAAGTACCACAACAACTTAATCCTCAGGAACAATCACAAGAAAAATAAATAAATAGATGTTTGCAGTTCATACCAATCTTAACATATTAATATTATGAATCAAAACAAATTCACATAATCACTCTTCACCAATTCAAATCCCTTCCATCCGTAATTCACAAATGCTAAAAGGCCAAAGAGGTCGCTGCTGCAAATGGCTTGTGAGGATGGTTCATTCTCCTTCACTCAAAATTGGTACAATGAGTGGGTTCATCTGTGCAAGATAAACAATTGCCCACCTGCCAAAAATCACAACATAGGTAAGTTTCAACTCTAGATGCACAGGAGTTAGCTACGCATTTGGAATTCAGATATCGAGTGCTTTGCTAATCACATATATATGCGGGTACCAAATAGAAAGGCAACTATCGGCTTCTCCAGACATATTGGTTACGCTAAAATCCTATAACTATGAATTGAGACGACTAATTGCATAAATAAAGTGACAAACTTTGAGGTGAATTCCGTTTTAGGGAGGTAACTTA
>LBNU01028569.1:69328-79719 GCA_014162995.1 Artemisia annua
GGGCCACGGTTAAAGGCCAAGAGTAGGAGTTTAAAGTTAGCGAGCCATACAAGGCAGAAGAAGATCGGAAAGGTAAGATGGACAGTGGAGAGTGGAAGCGGAAGGATGAAAAAGGTCACGGTGATGGGAAGAATTGAAAGTAACCTCGGGATGTCATTGGATATCCGCAGTGGAATCAAGTAACAATAAGAGATGGAGAAAAACAATACTCTGATGAATGTTTGAAGTTCTTCAATAGTTTCCATTTTTTTCTTTCCTTTTAAAACGGCTGCAGCAGTTTCTTATTTTTTTTTAAGCTTGAAAACGTTGTTCAGTGTAATCTAGAGTCCCTTTGGAAAGCATTTATATGTACCATTTGGTTTATTGCAAAAATTATTGTATAGTATCTTTTTGACCGGTTCGAGACTAGAGATCCTAGTTATACTCCTAAAATCTACAGTATGATGCTATTTCAAACCAAACCATCTGATTTAGTGGGGGCTAAATTGCTGTTTTATGAGTAACCATCAAGTATTGGGTCAATCATCTACTCCCAGCTAAATAACTGTACTGGCATAGCCGTACCATGGATTCACAATGCCATAAATACAAAATAGGCCCCCGTTAAACTTGAAATTAAAATTATAGGCACCAAATAGCATTTAACGTTATTAATTTTTGAATATGAGATAAAAATATTAACGAACGCAGACCTCGAATAAGGATTTAAGAGAGTTGCTAATTATATGAAAGTCGGTCTCATATTAGATAATTATGTTTCACTTTTTTTTATTGCACATGTTAAGATAGAAGTTGGAGGCCCTGGGCTTAAGACCCAACTGCCGTTGTCCTACACCAGCCCTACTATACGTACTGGCATGCATGATTTGTAATTGGCCGGCTGTTTTGGTTCAAGAAGTTTCAAAAACGCTAATCCTTAATTTGCTTGATTCTGAATCAGACTACGTACATTTAGTTAGTCACATGATCGTCTGATCATATTTGGTTCCGGAGTGGTTTTGACTTGATAAACACCTCAACTATATGATCTGGTACCTTGTTAAACGGTAAGATGAGAAAATAATGTTATGTTTAAAGGTCGATCTAAATACATAGATATATCATGTCGCAAAATAGCTGGATCAACTTTGATACATGCATCATATATGCCTAGTATAAGTGTATATAACTGTAACTCATAGTCTTTTTCAATTTGTTCATATATATATATATATAGCACACAATCACATTTAACTCTCATATAGAAAGAAAGGTTTTTACCGAAACTACAAAAGAATGTCTATGGCTTTAACATCCACACCGTTCCTAAGTATTTGCAGAAGAAAAACCAAAATCCAGTCACAAAAGGACAACGTAATCAGTCCCTGACACCACCCAGCAGGGACGGAACCACCAGCAGGGACGGAACCAGCTAATTCACCAGGTGCATTTAAGAAAAAAATAAACAAGATACCGAGTTTTATTGATCCAGGTGCATTTAAGAAAAATAGAGTGCTTTTACGCAAATTAACACTATATTGGGGAAATTCATGGGTGTCCCGAAACCCTCCGAGACCCACTCTGGTTCCATCCCTGCCACCCAAGGCAACTGGAATCTATCTTTAGTTGGTTTTGTAACTACCAACTCAATGGCCGAACTCACTTCATGTAGTACAAAAACCATGTCACCTCCCACGTAGGCCAAACACGTGTCACACATAAATTCAGATTCATTATATAGTTAATCCATAAAAAGATGGTGGTCACTAAGAACTACTACAAGTTGGGTTTTTATCATACATTTATACTTAGCATACAAAACTAATTTGTAATGCAAGCAATACTACTATGGGATTAACTCATAATTAAATGGTCCAAAGATCCTATTAATGGCTGCTCAATGTGTGTAGGAGTCCCAAACCTTACATCATGCCATCTCATAGAACTTACTGTTTCTTCCATAGGAAATGAAGGGAGAAACTAGCTAGCTTCGTCAAATATGTATATATATAGCAATGTGACTGTCATACATATTTCGATTAAGGCAAATAAAAGTGATAAGACAACGATAATGCATCTATTTCACATAGATGATGTACTTGTTATACAGTGCTGTGGATGGAATCACACGGCCATTTTACGTTTTTGCATTATGTATCGAAAAATCATACTGTCACTTTTCTTAAATATAAATTAATAACACTATCGTGTTACTTTGAACTTGCATACTGATCAGCTTCAGTTCTCGTTTCTTGTGATCATTTATGGATGCTAATATATCAGGTATCTTGCATATGTGTCTGAAAATTACTAGCTAGGAAAGTATCAATCAATAGAACAGAAATATTTCGTTTACTAGGAAACATAAATTTGCATGTATAATGATCTAAATTCTAAAAGTTAACGTAAAGCAGTAAATGTACCTGCTTATGCAATTTTAACGTCTCTAGCCTCTTGCTAAAGTTTATTAAATTGTGCCGTTAAAAAACAAGTAAACAGACCAAACACAATGACTATAACAGAACTGTAATTACTAGCTACCTCTGCATTACGAATTTGTCTCATTTCTTTCCCATTTAGACCTTGCAAAATTTACTAAAAACAAAATCTCTTGTATAGCCTTGACATCCACACGGTTCCTTATAAGTTGCGGAAAGAGCAACCAACCACCAGTTACCACCATAAACGCCATCGTAATTGGCCATGTCACCCCCCTGTGCAACTGGAACCTACCTTTAACTGCCTTCTTAACTGCCACCTCAATGGCAGTACACGCTCCATGTAGTACAAAGAAACACGTCACCTCCCATGTAGGCTGAACACGCGTCGTATATAAGAAAATCAACTCATGCATTATACCTGATACAAAAAATGTAACTAAAATACCAAACATCTGGCCCTTCAGCTGACCAAGAATCGGGTCCCACTTGTTGCGAATCGGATTGTAAACTGTATGTCGAAGGATGCTTGAAGACATGAGGTTCCATCGACGTCCCCAAAAATCTTGAAGTGATGTAGCTAGGTGAGGTTCATTGAATTGTGGTTCGATCTCAAAGTTGAATCCGAGATAAAACTTAACAAATAAAGCTGCCATAGCGAAACTTAACTCCATACCAAGGTACATATATAAAAAGTAAAGAATAACTACTCTGTGGTAAAAATTATCTTTATATTGATACGAAGAAATAATCATAGCAAGAATCACCGCCTTAAAAGCTAACACAATTGGTTTATGTGATGGCGCTTTTGTTGCGTCCACTTTGCCACAATCTGGACGCGACATTTTTATAAATTTTTTAGGATTTGTTGGAAGGAGAGCAGTGGATAAGAAAACGAGGAATGGTAATCGTGGTTTGGAAGCTAAAGGGCCACAGTTAAAGGACAAGAGTAGGAGTTTAAAGTTAGAGAGCCATACAAGGCAGAAGAAGGTGAAAAATGTAAGATTGGCAGTGGAGAGTGGAAGCGGAAGGATGAAAAAAGTTGCGATGATGGGAAGAATTGAAAGTAACCTCGGGATGCCATTGGATATCTGTAATGGAATCAAGTAACAATAAGACATGGAGAAAATAGCACAAACAAATACTTTGATGAATGCTTGGAGTTCTTCAATAGTTTCCATTTTTTCTTTCCTTTTTAAACGACTGCAGTTTCTTATTTTTTAAGCTTGAAAACGTTGATCAGTGTAATCTGTAGCAAAGGATACCGTTTATAAGGAAATTCAAATCAACAATAACAGGAAGAAACTAATCAATGCAAATCAAAGTAAATATGAGAAGTACTTCAACATAAGTTTCATACTGGAAAAATAACCAAAGAAGACCAAGTCTCGTGTTGAACATGATTCCTTTAAAACAATTCCGTGTACAATGCCACGGTTGTTTCCCAGGGTACAACGGCCGGAGCAGGTGTACTGCCGGAATTGACAAATTGCCCGAAACTTTGCTAGAATTCTTGTGAGTGTGTTGGAAGAGAAAGAGTGAGCTGTGTGCTTTGGTGTATCTGGAATGGCTATGATTGCCTTCAATTTATACACATTTAAGTTGTAAGATATGGTGTAATGTTGCAATCAAACAAGTTAATGGCTCATCAATTTGTTGTTAAAACCATTTAAATGAGTCATAACAGCCATTCAATTGTTAGGTTTCAAACAAAACTCAAAATTGACTTTTAACCATTTTTCCCTCCATTCCAACTACCCTTCTTCGAGACTCGATATCTCATTCACACCAACTCCGTTTTGGACATATAAAGGCTTGTTACGAAGTACTCATAAAGGACTACGTAACCTTATAAGGCCTCAATCATAATAATTAGAGTTAATTTCATAAATGGTCCCTGTGGTTTGTCGAGTTTAATGGATATAGTTCCTACAACTTTTTTTAACTGATCGAGTCCCTGAGGTTGCCGACCCGTAACGGGTTTCCGTTAGCTTAAGAACGTTTGCAACAAATATTTGCACCGTTAGTCCTTTATACTGACGACCGTTTATACTTGACTCAATTTTTTTCTCTCTCTCTAAAAATTTATAAAATAAAAATAAAAATAAAAAAATAAAAATAAAAATTTTGGTTTTCTTATAATTTTTTTCTAAATATCTTTAAAATTTATACATGTCTTTATACACATTTTTATATACGTTTTTATACACACATTTATTACACTTTTTTATACACTTTTTATATACACGTTTTTATACACACGTACATATTTATACACACATTTTTATACACACGTACACATTTATACACACATTTTTATACACGTTTTTATACACACATTTTTATACAAACGTGTGTATAAAAATGTGTATATAAAAACGTGTGTATAAAAACGTGTATAAAAACGTGTATATAAAACATGTGTATAAAACGTGTATAAAAACATGTGTATAAAAACGTTTATATAAAAACGTGTATAAAAACGTGTATATAAAAATGTGCATATAAAAACGCGTGTATAAAAATGTTGTATAAAAATGTGTGTATAAAAATGGATGTATAAAAACGTGTATAAAAACGTGCATAAAAACGTGTGTACCTGTATAAAAACGTGTGTATAAAAACGTGTATAAAAGTGTGTGTATAAAAATGTGTGTATAAAAACGTGTATAAAAATATGTGTAAAAATGTGTGTATAAATGTGTACGTGTGTATGAATGTGTACGTGTGTATAAAAACGTGTATATAAAAATGTGTATAAAAAGGTGTAATAAATGTGTGTATAAAAACATGTGCATAAAAACGTGTATAAAAACTTGTGTACAAAAACGTGTGTATAAAAACATGTATATAAAAAGGTGTGTATAAAAATGTGTGTATAAAAACGGGTTATATAAACGTGTGTATTAAAATGTGTTATAAAAACGTGTATATAAAAACGTGTGTATAAAAATGTGCATAAAAACGTGTGTATAAAAACGTATGTATAAAAACGTGTATAAAAATATGTGTATAAAAACGTGTGTATAAAAACATGTATAAAAACGTGTATAAAAACGTGTACAAAAATGTGTGTATAAAAACATGTATAAAAATGTGTGTATAAAAACGTATGTATAAAAATGTGTGTATAAAAATGTGTGTATAAAAATATGTATAAAAATGTGTATAAAAACGTGTGTATTGGATCCGATTTCTGATTTAGTGTACTCTTATGATCCTATTGTAAGCAAATCAGTCTCTAGTAANTATAAAAATGTGTGTATAAAAACGTGTATAAAAATATGTGTAAAAATGTGTGTATAAATGTGTACGTGTGTATGAATGTGTACGTGTGT
Source organism: Artemisia annua (assembly GCA_014162995.1). Classification (NCBI taxonomy): domain Eukaryota; kingdom Viridiplantae; phylum Streptophyta; class Magnoliopsida; order Asterales; family Asteraceae; genus Artemisia; species Artemisia annua. Next base: position 75,084 of record LBNU01028569.1, read on the forward strand.
ATAAAAACGTGTATATAAAAATGTGTATAAAAAGGTGTAATAAATGTGTGTATAAAAACATGTGCATAAAAACGTGTATAAAAACTTGTGTACAAAAACGTGTGTATAAAAACATGTATATAAAAAGGTGTGTATAAAAATGTGTGTATAAAAACGGTTAAATAAATGTGTGTATTAAAATGTGTTATAAAAACGTGTATATAAAAACGTGTGTATAAAAATGTGCATAAAAACGTGTGTATAAAAACGTATGTATAAAAACGTGTATAAAAATATGTGTATAAAAACGTGTGTATAAAAACATGTATAAAAACGTGTATAAAAACGTGTACAAAAATGTGTGTATAAAAACATGTATAAAAATGTGTGTATAAAAACGTATGTATAAAAATGTGTGTATAAAAATGTGTGTATAAAAATATGTATAAAAATGTGTATAAAAACGTGTGTATTGGATCCGATTTCTGATTTAGTGTACTCTTATGATCCTATTGTAAGCAAATCAGTCTCTAGTAAAGTAGGTAACAAGAATGGTATTGATCAGGTTGTATTGGATGCTTGCAAGACGTTTGAGGAAGGAATGCAAGATGTTGCTAATAAGAATGCGGAGAATGCTTCAAATTCTGGTTTTAATATGTATGCTAGTGATAATATGCCTAATACCACTAACATGGAAGAAATGGGATCTACCTCTTTTGCTAATGTTTTAAGTCCAGAATGTGTCAATAGGAAGGTTAATTTTCGACCTTTGGTTAATGAGAATCGTATTGAAAATCATGACACTTTGTTACCAAAGGCTACTATGGAGAACGTTTTGAACCGTTATGATAATACCCTCATGGGTTTCTTTGTTGGCAAGAATATCGCATTCCCAATTGTTCAAAACTATGTCTTTAATACAAGGGGTAAGTTTAGTTTAAAGAAGCTTATGAAAAATGATTTTCCTCTTTAAGTTCGATTCTAAAGAGGGTGTGGATAATGTGCTTCAGCGGGGCCTTTGGTTAATTTGTAATTCTCCTCTCATTCTTACCAAATGGACTCCTGATGTGTCGCTAACAAAAAGTGAGGTAACCAAAGTTACAGTGTGGATTTAATTGCATAATGTGCCTTTACTTGCTTATTTTGAAGATGGTTTGAGCTTGATAGCTACACAAGTTGGTAAACCAATTATGTTAGATGCTTTTACAAGCTCAATATGTGTTGATTCATGGGGACGAATTAGCTTTGCTCGTGCTTTAGTGGAATTATCATCGGATTCTGAATTAAAACGCAAAGTTACTATGGTTATCCCCAAAAAGGATGATAGTAGTATTACTGCGTGCATCAACGTCGAATATGAATGGAAGCCTCCTCATTGTGAGGAGTGTAAAGTGTTTGGCCATGACCTTATCAGTTGTCTTAAATGTGTTAAGGAGGCGGTTCAAAATGACAATAATATGGCAGCGGAAGCTTCAACTACTATGGAAAAGACGGATGATGGTTTCAGAGAGGTACAGAATCGTAAGGCTAAAGGGAAAAAGGTTGGGGTTCAAGTGCCGCAGAAACAGCTGTTTCGTGGCATTGATGTAGGTAAAGGGGTTAATTTCAGGCCTTCTAAGCCTAAGCAGTTGTATGTAGTTGTGTTGAAGAAGCCAAATGCTAATAAGGAGAAAATTAATACTGAGGCAAGTACGAGTGGGATGGAGTTGCTACATCAAACCCATTTGATGCTCTTGCTATGGATGATACTGATGAGAGTGGTATTCCTTGTCCTACTCCTATTGTTGAGAAAATTGGGAAGCTTGAAAAGCTAATTATTGATTGGAAAGCTACTCTTGTGGATGATGATGGTCATCCTATTAAAAATGTCGATTATCCGGGTAATAAAAAGGAAGCTAAGGTGGATGGGTCTCAAAAGACTGGTAAGGATTCACAAGAGCAGCTTGTGAGTGACTTGAGAGAGAAGGAGCAGGCCGCGGCTTCGAAACCTAGTTCCTCTTCTTCTCCACATGCTAAGCCTAGTTCTTCTTCTTCTCCATGTATTTCTTCAACAAAGTTGGTTAACCCATTCTCTAAGGTAATGGATGTGGTTTGTTCTTACAGTGATGAGAATGAGGTTCTGAATTGAGCCGGATAACCCTATGGCTAAATATCTTGCATCAGCAGGCGGCGATTACGAGCTTGAAGATTACTTCTCTGATGATTATGCGGCTCAAGTCTACGATTTACCAGGGCACTTCGATGATTTCTGTGACCAGTATGAAAACGAAATCTCATGCATTACAAATTTGTCTAATTTCTTTCCCATGCATTTAGACCTCACAAAATTTACTAAAAGCGAAATCTCTTGTATAGCCTTGACATCCACACCGTTCCTTATAAGTTGTAGAAAGAGCAACCAATCAAAGGTAACCACCACAAACGCTATCGTAATTGGCCATGTCACCCCCCCCCCGTGCAACTGGAACCTACCTTTAACCGCCTTCTTGACTGCTACCTCTTTGCAGTACACACTCCATATAGTACAAAGAGACACGTCACCTCCCATGTAGGCTGAACACGCGTAATATATAAGAACATCAACTCATGCATTATACCTGATACAAAAAATGTAACAAAAATACCAAACATCTGGCCCTTCAGCTGACCGAGAATAGGGTCCCACTTCTTGCGAATCGGATTGTAAACTGTATCTCGAAGGATGCTTGAAGACACGAGATTCCATCGACGTCCCCAAAAATCTTGAAGTGATGTAGCTAGGTAAGGCTCATTGAATTGTGGTTCAATCTCAAAGTTGAATCCGAGATACAACTTAGCAAATAAAGCTGCCATAGCGAAACCTAACTCCATACCAAGGTAAATATATAAAAAGTAAAGAACATTAAATACATTGTGGTGAAAATAATCCTTATATTGATACGAATAAATAATTTTAGCAAGAATCAACGCCTTAAAGCTGACACAACTCGTTTTTGTGATGGCGCTTGTGTTGCGTCCACTTTGCAAAATCTGGACGCGACATTTTTTAACGGATTTTTTAGGATTTATTGGAAGGAGAGCAGTGGATATGTAAACGAGGAATGGTAACCGGGGTTTAGAAGATAAAGGGCCACGGCTAGAGGCCAAGAGTAGGAGTTTAAGGTTAGCGAGCCATACAAGGCAGAAGAAGATGGCAAAGGTAAGATGGACAGTGGAGAGTGGAAGCGGAAGGATGAAAAAGGTTGCGATGATGGGAAGAATTGAAAGTAACCTCGGGATATCATTGGATATCCGTAGTGGAATCAAGTAACAATAAGAGATGGAGAAAAACAATACTCTGATGAATGTTTGGAGTTCTTCAATAGTTTCCATTTTTTCTTTCCTTTCAAAATGGCTGAAGTTTCTGTTTTTTTTAAGCCTGAAAACGTCGATCACTGTAATCTAGAGTCCCTTTGGAAAGCATTTATATGTACCATTTGGTTTATTGCAAAAATTATTGTATAGTATCTTTTTGACCAGTTTGAGACTAGAGATCTTAGTTATACTCTTAAAATCAACAGTATGATGCTATTTCAAACCAAACCATCTGATTTAGTGGGGGCTAAATTGATGCACAGGTTTATTGCATCTCCAGGATCGAATTCTCTACACAAAATTGACAAGAATTGATTCTTTATTATTAACAACGTAATAACGGTTACATTGTTATTAGAGACACACCCATAAACGTATACATACACTTGTTTATATAGGCCCTTTACCAAACCATTGTCTCTCTTCACCAACAGGTGTAACCGAATAATTAACTTCTAACTACCCTTAACTACTATTTGGTTATTAAGTAACAAACTAACAAGTTCGGCCCTTAGGCTTTGCGTTTGTTACATGTATATCGAGCAATGCTTTGTCCAACAAGACTTATGCAATTATAGTCCAACATAAATTGTTGTTTTATGAATAACCATCAAGTATTGGGTCAATCATCTACTCCCAGCTAAATAACTGTACTGGCATGGCTGTACCATGGATTCACAATGCCATAAATACAAAATAGGCCCCATTAAACTTGAAAATAAAATTACCAAATAGCGTTTAACGTTATTAATTTTTGCATATGAGATAAACATATTAACGAATGCAGACCTCGAACAAGGATTTAAGAGAGTTGCTAATTATATGAAATTCGGTCTCATATTTAGAAAATTATGTTTTACTTTTCTTTCATTGCACACGTTAAGATAGAAGTGGGAGGCTCTGGGCTTACACTGGTACAAAAAGTTCTATCAGTCACGCCCAAAATGCGTGACGATAGGCATATAGTCACACACGTTTTTTTCGTCGTGTGTCACCAAAAGTCCCGCCACCGTAGGTGGCATATGGTGACGTTGTTGAGTTCGTGGTCTTTTCCATCGAAAAAGAGTGACCCAAACCCCGAATAATCGTGCTGACCAAATTTACGGCACAAGCTTTGTTGGCCATTAGTCACCCTTATTACGTGACCGTAAACGAACGCTATCAAGTCACACGAACTGTTTATTGAGACCGTCGACTATTGTTTGCTCTTGGCACCATAAATATATCAACCTATATGCTGACATTTTGAGATGATATATTCAAGTAATATTGGATGTTATTTTGCTGATGGTGGATGAATTTCCCGTCATGTGCCACATGAATA
>LBNU01028570.1:2555-22831 GCA_014162995.1 Artemisia annua
GGTATTTAAAGGATCCATGGTGGATTCTTTTTACAACTAGCCCCCTTATCTTCTACATCTCATGAAAATAACACATAAACTTTTGCTACACTAGCTAATGACTTATAAAAAGTAATCTATAGTCCTTGTAATCTTGAGGAATTGTGTTGACGAGTCTTCAATAAGTCTTCGATGATATAAAAGTGATCACTTGCTCGAATTTTGGAAGCTTATATAATATAATCATCTTTAATCTTCGGTTAAGTTTCTCTTTCACATTCTCGAGCCTTTAAGTAATGAAAACTTCGTCACGGGCTTTTCTTGAGTGAATATCAACTTTGACTCGGCTTCTTGACTCTTTTCCACATCTCGTGCTCTTTTCGGGCTTTTATGTTGTATTTTGTGATGTTTTAGCAATATCCACACCTGCACAGTCATAAACACAAAAACACGATATCTTTGGCTTTTCGCGTTAGTTTTTGGTCTAAAGTAGTCTAAAAATGGTGAATAAAAGGTATGTGAATAAGCACATACCATTATTCTTTTTTCGTTTAAAATGTTTGAGAATAGTAACTGTGTTTTTATTGTTATTATTATTTTTTTCACAATCTGGTTTATATATAAGATATTATATATCCCAGGCTTTAAGTCAATAGATTAAATATCTATCATAGGTTTCTATTCAAAGTAATATATACAAAAGATTATATCTGGTTTATATACAAAAGATTATATATGCATTATTTTGTATTGCTGGTTTTTTAGGAATATGTAGGGAAGCATGTGCTATAGATCCGGACACAATTAATATGGTGCAATGAACAAAAACTGAGATTCTAATATGGGTGGGAATTGTATGGGTGGGTTTTAATGGAGGGTTGTACATTGTGTTTAAATAATTGTAATATTAGGTGTAGGGGTGTTTTTAATGCTATTTAATGTATAATTGTAAGGATTTGGTCTGAATTTCGAGTTATGCTTGTTTTTGTTGTACGCAATGCTTTGCTTGTTGTAATTATGAAAATTCCTTGCTTTAAAATGTTGTAAACATTGCATATTTTTTTGTACATCTGAATTTTTTGGAGAGAGAGTCCTTTGTCTATTATAAGTAGTACAGATTAGAGAATCTACTGGCACACGTAGAGAATTGTTATCTTTTTAATATACATGATTACAAAGAAATTTGTCGAAAAAAAATTATCAACCACCATAATTTTGTTAAAAACCAGATACCGCTTCCACTAGACTATTGCATCTAATTACACACAAAGATATTATATCTACCATGTTTCAAGATTTATTTAGTTGATCCTCTAAAATTATGAATAAGAAAGAAAAAAAATGCACACACAAAAATTGTGACCCTCTAAATTAGTAGATGCATCGACTCCACACAAGGATTCAAGACAAAGCGGCCCCTAACAAACAGCATCGGAACCAAAAAAAATTTAAACACCTTAAATTGTTGCCGCTAGGCGCGGGTATTCGGCTATAATACAAACTAAAGAAAGGTCCACCAAACTTGTCATTGCTTATAATGTGAGAACCCTCACCAAATCATGGTAGTAAACTTTGACCATTAATACAACAATCGAAATCTAGTTAGTCTTTTGTGAATACGTAATTCATGAGGCTTAGAACATGAGTAATTCTATGAGGTAACTGGTTTAACCATTTATTTTCCCTTGTTATGCTATACTTCATGAAATCTCTAAGTACTCACGTTTACTTTAACGTACTTTTTTGGCATCATGAATACCTACCGAATACAATATATTGGTGATCTTAGCCCATAAAAAAATAAAACAAGGTACAATAATGTCATTCCCTAATAATAGTAATGTAATACTCGGTATTTCTGTGATGTTTTAAATTATTTACTATAAACGTAAAAGAAAAAAAATATAAGTATACATTTAGCGTTTTTTGAGTAAAACAATATAGTTACTAATTATTGTGCAGTATTTAAACCGAATGGAAACTAATAAAGAAGTTAAAAAAATAACTGGTCAACATGTTCATGCCTGCAACACGCAATTAATCGGCTTATTAACTCCTCATGGTCCATCTCATATTTTTGTAATTATATATATAATATTATAACCACTATAGTAGTAATATATTACTAGATTAAACTCTATATAAATAATATCTTATCAGTCTAACTTGGTCAATAAGAAAGAGATCAATACCTTCCCCAGATCCATTACTCTACCCGGCATACTGCAACACAATTTGTATAGTACTCACCAGTCTCCATTAATAAAAAACGACCCTAAATCATAAGAACATCATGTGAATATAATAGAGTCGTCGAAGAGTAGTAGAATTCAAGTTTGGGATTACGTCAACCATTGTTCGATCCCGTTTTCGTCCCGTTTGACTTGGAGGAACGTCGCTAAAACACATGTTCTTATATACACCAGACATATATTACTCTTTCAGACCTCAGAAAATCATTAAACAAAAGAATACAATGAAACCAAGCAATCTAAGAGCTTAGCATGGCTGAGATATTTTTCTCGTGAAGCATCATTCCATCCTGGAGTTGTACCTTGGTTTGTATTCGGTTCAAGTTTCGGATCGTGCATAGCTTAAGGTTTTGGTTCGTGATTTGTATATGTGACTGTTCTTGTACGTTTGGGTTGAGTTTCCGACCAAATTTATGTAAAGTATACTGTTGGTGTTTGGGTGGGTGATCGTATTTGTGCTCGCGTTCATCTCGAACTATCTTATTAGGCTCGGAGGTATACTTCTAAATAACATTCGCGATACTTTATATGCTCACTTTTACTCCATATTGTTAATTACTATTATCCATGAAAAAAAGATTATCACCATCAAAACTAGTCTCGCGATCTAATATAATCACAATTAATAAAAAAATGATGATGAACATTAATGCTTTTGATCTTTACAATGCTCATTTCACATAATAATCTTAGTTAATAATAGTAATAACCAGTTAGTAGTTTATGGAAAAGAAAATGTTACTTTGGTTTGTAGCTTAGAGTATGGATCAAATGAGAAATAAAATTAAAATGAGAAGGGTGAGAAGAAACCACAACCGCACATTTCAGATGCACCTACAAACATAGATGCATCTCCCCTTAAATTTCTCCCCCTCAATTGAAATATGTGGCTCTAATTACTTCTCATTCTTCTCATTTCAAATTTTCTTCTCACTAGATCTATTCCCTTGTAGCTTATACGTAAGTTTTGGAAGAAGACTTATAACTACTTATGACTAGTTTCCAATATTTTTAACTTATAGTCCTTTCATTTTAAAGATGTTACATATTTAAACTCACTTATATCTCATGTTTCTTCTTGTCAACTAGATTTTTTTCAAAACTAGTCATACTTGTATTTTTGATTTTCTACTGAACTTCGACACCTTTCTTTTCGAACAAACAAGTTTATAAATGAGTCATTTGTGTTCTTTTGAAAAGATACTCATGTATCAACACAGCAACATGGTCGTTTCCTAAATAAATAAAACCATTTTGAGCTAATACAATAGGTCCTATGATTAGTTAATTTAGCCGTAAATAAATATGTTAACTGAATTCTTATAGTGGCACATGGAAACTAATTGGAGCCAATTAGTATAACGGAAAGAATGGTAAATAACAGAATCATTAATTTCAAATGGATGGTTTGAACAACAATAACTAAATTATCATATAAATTAGAACACTAATGTGGTCATAAATAATTAACTGTTGATATTAATTAGATCTAAATTATTGTAGATTGGTTGAGGGAGAAATAGGTTGATCACTATCATCGACTGTGGATCGATTTCTTAAGATTATTTACTTGGACTTGTGCATTTTATCTCATCCGCTTCGAGGTGAGTTTTCGTGGCCCCATTTTCACTTATGTTTTCATTGGGGGAGATTGATACTCAAACTCATTTTATGCTATGCTCAACCTTTTATTTATTGGACAAGTTGTGTGCTTATAACTATGCTAGGTGCCTTAGTAGTGATATCTGTGTGTTCATATGTCATGGATTGATTTCCACTTGGCAGACTACTGTGTGTTCATATGTCATGGATTTATTTCCACTTGACAGACTTCTGTGTGTTCTGACTCATGTATTAGCTCCAGCTGGTAGGCTTTGCATGCTATGCGCATATTTCGGAGATGAAGAGTGAGGCTCATATGTTGTATTCATATTTCGGAGATGAAGAGTTAGGCAAATGTGTGGTATTCATATTGTGATGATGATTATTCAATTTGTGCTACTTGCCCTATGCTTTATTTATATGCACACTTATCCTAAACACTTATGCATGGCAAATTGGTTTCATGTTTACTTTAAACCTACGAACTCACCAACTTTATGTTGACATTTTAGAGTATCATTTTCAGGTGATCATTATTGATTTATTAAAGGCATTGCATCTTGAAGTTATGCTTTATTCCCATTTTCAAGACCGAGTTGACTTAGCCAAGACATTTTCTAAAGACATCACATTTGAATCAATTTAAGACTTATGATTTATTTATTCAGTTTTGTACAAAATTCTTTACGTAACGTTGTAAGTTTATTTCTTAAATCATATGGTGTTATTCTACTATGTTATACTATATTACATTTCGTTGCACCTCGTGTTTCCGCTCTTAGCGGGGTGTGAAAGAATGGTATCGGAGCCTAAGGTTATAGAGAACGCCAGTTTTTTTAAAATAAAAACCACAACTATAACCAAACTAAAGCTTTTCGTAAAACCCCTAACATGGTACGAGTTGGCTAGCCCGAGCATTTCATCATCATTCCTAAATTATGCATAGCCTGATCAACTATGCCTAATTCAGGAGGGATCATGGGATGATGAGGGTAGTTACCTTGGTTCATGTTTGGTTGGACCCAAAATCTAGGTCAACTGAAATTGCATCAGTCGTGTGCATGTGTCCTTGCATTATATGAATTATGTGTTCGCATTTGTGCTGCTATACGTGCTATTTTATATATACGTTTGTTGCATTAAGATGATTACTAAAGTTTAAGGATGCCTTGTTTCTGTCATGCTTTTTCTTATTGTTGTTGTGCTTCTTATGATGCCTTTATATCATTTGTGCTAATTGAATACTATTTTGGAATATCGGTATTGGATATGTTGGTTTTTGCTAACCGTCTTAACTCCGGCTTGGGTTGAGCTCTAGTTAGTAGATGACTAGTTGAGAGGTCATTATTGGCCACACCCTTGAGACACTATATTGGTTATGCTATTATGGATACACTATAGTGGATATATTATTTGGAGTGTTATTATGAATACTAATATGGATACATGACCGCATAATTATTTCTTTATGCCTTTTGGTCTTATGCATTGCCTATTTATACTCTACTTATAGCATGCATCTTAGGTGCATCTATCTAGGAGATTGCTTATTTTGCCCTTATTTGTTCTCATTCTTATGAGAATTTACCTTTCTAAGGGATTGTTTTTGGTGGATTAATTGAGTTGTTAGGAAGATTGATTCTTGCGTGGCTTACAGAGAGACCTTAAGCATTAACTGCATAGGTTCATATCATTTCTATTTGAGGCATTTATGGTTTAATTGTAGATTAGGTTGCATTGTGTGATATTTATGCCCAGTTAGAGAGATTATACTGTTGATTCTATGACTATGTAGTTATGGTTTGACTAACCATGATACAAGTTCATAAGCAAGCCCGAATACACCTTTAGCTGAGAATATCAATAATAATATATCACGAAATAACGCCTCCTACGATAAACAACTTTCATGACTCATTCCACTAATAAGAACTCTTATTGGTGGAGGAAGGGTTGGATTAAATAAACAATGTACTACACAATGGTATTGTGCTCTATTCCTAAATTCTATACAACTTAGTTACTTTTCAATTCAAGATCACTCTTATACCAATAGATTGTAAGATACCTTAAGGATATTGATGTCTAAAGCTTTCACTCATAAACAAGTGACACATCTCTCAAAATAATGTCTGGTTGAAATAACCATTTTCAAACTACTAATAAAACAATTACAAGTCATTATGCATCTTACTACCACCTAGTTGGAATAAATGAACTCATGAACTTCAACTGATAACTAATTCCGAGCATAACCAAACATTAATACTCAAGTTCTATCCTTGAATCTTGTAATCCATTGATCATTAATTTCAACTAGTCTATGCGCCCAACTACACGTTCTTCCTTGATGATTTCACTTCAACAGACATCCTCTAAACTCCTCTTCAACGATGAGACACATAGTAATGTCTATTCTTAATGTTTGGTCTCTAGTTGATACTCATCATTCTTTTCTGTTTATAAAGGCATCAACTACAGTTACCCTTTTTAGACCATAGAAGATATCACTCTTGTAAACTTTTACTAAACTCATTCACTTATTTCATCTTACTATGGGATCCTTCCCATGAAACATGCATGTAAAACTTTCGTGGTCAGTATAATTAAGACACCAAATACCATAAGAGATGAATCCATAACAATACACAACAATGCACAACCATGATTCTCTTGATATGTTACAAACTTACAATGTACGGCAAACCCTTTGTGCTGTTAAGACCTACTTTAACTTCATCTTCGCATACTGCATTAACTCAAGAAAGCATACTGAAAACATGCGAATCACAATTTCTAGAAACTCTTGAAATTATATCATCAATTCAAATATCTCTGGAGGATCCATTCAGACACGTGTTGTCCTCAACAACCCGCCACTGATTGCAACAGAACATCTCTTCATGATAGGCACAACCAAAACCTTTTCCTTTCATTCTTTGCAATTATCACATACACCTAATAAACTAAGCAACATTTCTTCACCTATTAAGTAATCTTCATAATATATAATATTCTTAAATCTCTACTACTATGATTTCCATAAGCAAGAATTTCCCCTTTTATCATGAGTACAACTACAATAAATCTTTTATGCCATACTATCTTTGCCTCAATTCTTGGCTAATGAATCCGCTTAACATATGTGAACCTATTTGGACTTAACTTATAACCTGTTAATGGGCTAAATTTAAAAAACTGCTAAAAGACTCACTATTGGACTCAATGCATAAGTAAACTTGGACTGAATGCTTTGGTAAAACTTTGACTAATCGGGCTAGTTGACCCAATGTGAAAACCAGTAATTGGTAAACTTGTAAAACCGGAACACTTGATAAATTGTTTAGGATGGAGTAATAACGGTTGAAAATTTATTGGAACTAGACCTTTTAACGTACTAGTTAAAAACCAAAAATTTATAAACAATAACCATTTATATTGACGACTAAATACACATTTAGAAAACATCGTCTAATAATAAACATTTTTTTTTACTTAAACATTTTTTTAATTATAATTAAACCTTACTTAAAAATAAAACGATATACAAATACTTTAAATAATCACAACCCGACTAAATAACGGAAAACGAATACTATTATTTTAGTCCCGACAAGAAGATGACTAACTATACTTTTTTTTTATAAATTTGGACATTAAGTGACAGTTTTTTTTACAAATTCGACAAACAATTGATTATCCGTATGAGAAAGCTCGATGAGTTTCCTTCCATGCATTTGAAGTTTAATTGACCTTTTACTACAAGTTTAGAAAATCATTTTTTTAAAGTCTGTCTATGTAACCTCGTAAACCAAAACATTTTTCCTCATCACCGTTGCAAATTTTCTTAATGTGATTCACTTACTTTGAGTACCCGTGACTTCTACACTGATCTTACCAATTTCTCGTTCCTTTGATTTGGAGCGACCAAAAAAAAATTTTACTCGAGGATGGGCAATGCTTACAACATGAAACCTAAATCGCTCGATGATTGCAATCAGATCACATACTACATTAGTAGTATTTAAACTTGGCGTAAACGTTTTGTCACATCGTTGGTGTTCTAGTTCGACTTTTATCTCTTTCATCTTGACCTTGGCGACCATTGGGTTCTTCATTCTGACATTTGTACATTTGCATTAAGAGAGACTGTAGTAGTTCACACAATTAAAATTAACGAAATCACTGAATCTAGGTTAACAATTTCGTTAGTGAACTTATCATCTTAACCCACTTGCATATAGGACCCTTTTTCCGGGTTAGGACATCCTCAAAATTTTGGTGATTAACATATGTTGAACCTTAAGAAATGCCTTGCCAAGGATTAACTAAGGGTGCGTTTGCTATCCGACTATGGGAATGACACTATGACTATGAAAGTGATTAAATGTGTTTGTTTAGGATGAAGAGCCCACAACTATGGTAATGAATGATAGAAATGTTCCATACTCCATATACCTCAAAAGGGTAAGGTATAGATCTTTCATACCGAGAGGCCCACCACTACTATCAAAATCATTCCCATTGTGATTGATGACGGCATACCAAATGCACCCTAATTATCATCCTATAGGATGCTGTGAGAAATCGATCAAAATGTTTATTGGGAAATTTTGGCGAAATTGACAAAATAAGATTCCGAGTATAAAAGTTGTTGAAGCTCAAACAGTGGACATTGAGTATACCTGAGAACGCATCGATTGTACAAAANATATACTTGGTCAATAAGAAAATGAGATCAATAAACCTTCCTCTCAAATTCCATTTACTCTACCGCATATTGCAACACATTTGTATATACTCACTCATCTTCCATTAATAAAAAACGACCCTAAATCATAAGAACATCATGTGAATATAATAGAGTCGTCGAAGAGTAGTAGAATTCAAGTTTGGGATTACATCAACCATTGTTCGTGTTCGATCCCGTTTTCGTCCCGTTTGACTTGGAGGAACGTCGCTAAAACACATGTTCTTATATACATCAGACATATATTACTCTTTCAGATCTCACGAAATCATTAAACAAAAGAATACAATGAAACCAAGCAATCTAAGAGCTTAGCATGGCTGAGATATTTTTCTCGTGAAGCATCATTCCATTCCATCCTGGAGTTGTACCTTGGTTTGTATTCGGTTCAAGTTTCGGATCGTGCATAGCTTAAGGTTTTGGTTCGTGATTTGTATATGTGACTGTTCTTGTACGTTTGGGTTGAGTTTCTGACCAGATTTACGTAAAGTATACTGTTGGTGTTTGGGTGGGTGATCGTATTTGTGCTCGCATTCATCTCGAACTATCTTATTAGGCTCGGAGGTATACTTCTAAATAACATTCGCGATACTTTATATGCTCACTTTTACTCCATATTGTTAATTACTATTATCCATGAAAAAAAGATTATCACCAACGAAACTAGTCTCGCGATCTAATATAATCACAATTAATAAAAAAATGATGATGAACATTAATGCTTTTGATCTTTACAATGCTCATTTCACATAATAATCTTAGTTCATAATAGTAATAACCAGTTAGTAGTTTATGGAAAAGAAAATATTACTTTGGTTTGTAGCTTATACGTAAGTTTTGAAAGAAGACTTATAACTACTTTATGACTAGTTTCCAATATTTTTAACTTATAGTCCTTTCATTTTAAAGATGTTACATATTTAAACTCACTTATATCTCATGTTTCTTCTTGTCAACTAGATTGTTTTCAAAACTAGTCATACTTGTATTTTTGATTTTCTACTGAACTTCGACACCTTTCTTTTCGAACAAACAAGTTTATAGATGAGTCATTTGTGTTATTATACTCATGTATCAACACAGCAACATGATCGTTTCCTAAATAAATAAAACCATTTTGAGCTAATACAATAGGTCCTATGATTAGTTAATTTAGCCGTAAATAAATATGTTAACTGAATTCTTATAGTGGCACATGGAAACTAATTGGAGCCAATTAGTATAACAGAAAGAATGGTAAATAACAGAATCATTAATTTCAAATGGATGGTTTGAACAACAATAACTAAATTATCATATAAATTAGAACACTAATGTGGTCATAAATAATTAACTGTTGATATTAATTAGATCTAAATTATTGTAGATTGGTTGAGGGAGAAATAGGTTGATCACTATCATCGACTGTGGATCGATTTCTTAAGATTATTTACTTGGACTTGTGCATTTTATCTCATCCGCTTCAAGGTGAGTTTTCGTGGCCCCATTTTCACTTATGTTTTCATTGGGGGAGAATGATACTCAAACTCATTTTATGCTATGCTCAACCTTTTATTTATTGGACAAGTTGTGTGCTTATAACTATGCTAGGTGCCTTAGTAGTGATATATGTGTGTTAATATGTTATGGATTGATTTTCATTTGGCAGACTACTGTGTGTTCATATGTCATGGATTTATTTCCACTTGACAGACTACTGTGTTTTCTGACTCATGTATTAGCTCCAGCTGGTAGGCTTTGCATGCTATGCGCATATTTCGGAGATGAAGAGTGAGGCTCATATGTTGTATTCATATTTCGGAGATGAAGAGTTAGACAAATGTGTGGTATTCATATTGTGATGATGATTATTCAATTTGTGCTATTTGCCCTATGCTTTATTTATATGCACACTTATCCTAAACACTTATGCATGGCAAATTGGTTTCATGTTTACTTTAAACCTACGAACTCACCAACTTTATGTTGACATTTTAGAGTATCATTTTCACGTGATCGTTATTGATTTATTGAAGGCATTGCATCTTGAAGTTATGCTTTATTCCCATTTTCAAGACCGAGTTGACCTAGCCAAGACATTTTCTAAAGACATCACATTTGAATCAATTTAAGACTTATGATTTATTTATTCAGTTTTGTACAAAATTCTTTACGTAACGTTGTAAGTTTATTTCTTAAATCATATGGTGTTATTCTACTATGTTATACTATATTACATTTCGTTGCACCTCGTGTTTCCGCTCTTAGCGGGGTGTGACATATAATCCCTAAACAAGTAAACTAATCGGTAAAACTACTGTAAAAAAAAACGTATAAATGAAACAAATTATTGGCCGAAAAAATTAAATTACAGGGTACCCGCAGCCGCATCGCGCGGGTACCCTACGATATCATTATATGGATGATGATATGTTATCTTGTTGATTGATAGACGAAGACTGTATTCATGTTTGGTATCTTCTACTATAGTTTATGGCAACACCAATCGATAAAGAATGTTTCTCATAGGAGTCTGAGAAATATACAATAGTAGAAGGTACTTTTTTTTAAAAAAAAATCCATTACGTGTTGAATGTACATTTCACATTTTTGTTAAAAGAAAGCAATCTAAAAGAACAATTTTACATGGCATTACGTTTTACATAGTAGGTTTCATCGTGGTCATGTATCATAATTGTATAGGTAAAACTAGTGGAAGAAACGTTTATATATTGTTTTGATGCAACTAGTTGAGAATATTGTAAGTGAATAATGTAACTTTTCAATTAGACACTTTCGACGATTTCTGGAAAATGTTCCATTTCATTTTGAGACACAAATATATCACTTCCCCTCTCGGTCTTATCGATCTTTGTTTTTTTGGAAGTACAAACCAAAAGAGATCAGCTTGTGCGATAGTTTGGTTGAATCCGTTTATATGTTGTCATGCTGATTTATCTGTTGTTGAATCAAACGAGACATGTTCACTGGTTTCTAACGCAGAAAAGAGAGCAAATCTATCTTAACAAAGGAGCCACAACTATAATATTTTCTTTGGATCTTGATTTCAAGAATCTACCTCTCAAAGGTTTGATTTATCTACAACCAAACGTAACCTTCTAAGGAGGTCACCGGATACACGAAAATGCAAAAATTTAAAAGTATGAGTTATGGCTACACAAAACTATAAAAGATGGCAAATAAGATATGTGTCATGTTGGTGATCATGATCTTCATATCATCTTAAGATACAATACAATCAGTAAAGTATCCGCATTTTTGAGCAATCAAGATAACCAAGACATACATCTACACGTATGTGCAGGCCCATATATATTGACAATAATGTGATTTCTTGTTACAATTTATACCAATTGTGATCCAATTCGCGTTAAAAACTTCAATGACCCCAGAATTGCATGACTTGGGACAATGTGATTAGATATCGATCAAGTTATATAGAGTGTTTACAAATATATTTGTAAATAATCCATAACTTAACGAAAAAAATCAGGTATTGGTTATGGACACGAACACATTGGCTTGAACGTAGGATATTTATAACTTTCCTAAGAGTTTAGTGCCGAACAAAGTGCACACAAAGACGATCTACTTGAATGAGCTGAAGAAACCAACCGTGTCAACAAGTCCCCGAATGAAGTCGTCAACATCTTCTTTTGTATTGTAGAAATAAAGGCTCGCTCTCGCACTTGCGTTTATTCCCAAGTACCGATGAAGCGGCTGTGCACAGTGATGCCCAGACCTAATGGCTACTCCATGCTGTACCAAAAAATCATAAATTGGTAAATCACCAATACCAACTTTTCTTTAATGTTTTTCTTTTTCATTCTATTGTTTCAGATGGGGGATTGATGGAATTGCGCTATCTAATCTTGTGTAAAGCATGTGTGCTGAAAATCTTAGCAAATATGATTACTTTGTATCATGGTAATTGACAGAGGTAGCAATTACGACCCATTTACTTAAGAATGGGTTGGTTAGATTTTATCTATGACAGGAAAGTTTACGTTTAAAAGAATATAGTTGTGTAATCTGTCTAAAAAAAGCAATAATATATGGAGTAGTTGTGTAATCATATTAGACGCAGAAAAACACATAATTTTAGAACAAAAAGCGTTTCTGGGATTTACCAACCCGACCCAACCTGCTTTAATATGTACAAAAACTGTTGTAACTGTTACCCTACCAACCCATTTTGGCACCTCTACACTGGATAGTTTTCAGGAGAAAATACTAACTAAGATGCATAGAGAATCCAGAAAAGTGAAGAAGTTGGTGTTTGATTTGATACCTGCTGATCAAGAAAAGTTGCTAAATCTGTAGGATGAAGACCCTCAACATTAAAGGAACATAGAGCAGCACGATGAACAGTTTGCGAAGGTGCTGGTCCATAGATACGAACACCGGGAATTGTATGAAGCTTCTCATAGAGATAATTAGCCAGTTCTACCTGATATATCCAATTCGAACATATGATTAGTATACGTGCATCAAGAAGATCAATAGAGTATGTATGCTCCAAAGAACGCACAAAACTTTATCAATATAATTGTGGATTCAGAGACCCATCGAACATCAGCATGCCACGTGTAAAGACATGTAAATAAATTTAAATCTTCAGCTACTTGAATGTATGAAGACAAAAAAAAAAAAATATAATAAATAAATAAATAAATAAATAAATAAATAAATAAAAAGAATGAAGAAATTCGTAGCAATTATAAAATAGGAAAGGAATAGTAGATGATATTCACCTCATAATCATGAATCTTTTGCATGCCAATTTCAGAGAGATAATCGATTGCTGCTCCTAAACCAATGGCTTCCCCAATTGCAGGTGTTCCAGCTTCAAATCTAAAACACGAGAGCTATCAATCTAAGATGCAGTATTCAAGGATCAAAGATCAAGTGGATTGTTTTGGTGTTATATACGACCTACTAACCTTCTGCTCTAAACTAAAAGGACGTCTTTAAAACTTAAGAAATTGCTGGTTACAAGTTTAAGTGATCTTAAGAATCTGTAACAATTCTGAAGTAAAAGGTATTTGCTATGGCCAAGTACGTAAAGATGTTACAATAACTCAAATTAACTCAACCTGGATGGAGGGTCAGCATAGGTAGAATGATCCAGAAAAACGTCTTTAATCATTTCACCACCACCTGCAATATCAACCAGAAAACTTAAAAAACTTGCAGGTCTAATAATATCAACCAGAATAAGATAACATCAGATAAAAAAAATAGTAATGTTTTATAGAAGATAGTGTTCAGAACTTCGGATATGCTTCTGATGTGTAAAGTTATGAAAAGACAATTGCTTATTTCTTTTAGTATTTGACACATTCTGATCATTTGAGTAACTAGTGATCAAGTTACCAAAAGGTAGCCTTCTGCGATATCAATATATAGCAATTCAATTTCATAACTAAAATACTTAACAGAATTGAGAGGGGGGCGATAGGCAATTAGTGGCTGATGATTAATGACAAATCTTAATTTTTCCACGAACTTGTTCACTTCGTTTGTTGACATAAGATGCTTCACACGCTTATGGGAAGGTGGTGGTTTCAATGATATTTTGGCCAACAAGTTGCGTACATACTATGTCCAATCATAATAAAACATGACTACTGCAACTTAGGATAATTAGCTTTATAATGCACATCCAAACACCCATTAAATTTATGTATTTAGAGAAATGCAATCTAATAGTGGCTGATGATTTTAGGAATCATGCTTACCTAAGAACGGAGGCATAGACTCCAAGAGCTCACTTTTTCCATACAAGAAACCAACGCCTGTAGGCCCACACATCTGAAGCATGTTCATTTCTTAATTTCAAACACTCGCCACAAACTTAAAATATCGTATAAACAAAAACTAACTCACCTTGTGAGAAGAAGCGACAAGAAAATCAACACCAAGATTCTGGACGTCAACAACCATATGTGGTACACTTTGACAAGCATCTACCAGTATTTTTGCCCCAACATCATGTGCCCATTTGGCAATATCCCTAATTGGAAGAACAGAAGCTACATACATGTATATGGAACAATATCAGCAAAACATGGTAGTTATCTTTATAATAAACTGAAAACAAGTATCCCCCAGAAAGAGACTCGTTATAATAGGTACCGAGCACGTTTGAGACATGATGAACCACTACTAGTTTTGTCTTCTTAGAAAGCAATTCTTGTAGCATCTTGGTATCTGGGACTTCATCTTCTGTTAGGCTGACAAACTTCAAAACTGCACCAGTCTTTTCAGATAGAAGTTGCCATGGAACAATGGCACTATGATGTTCTGCAATCGTGACAACTATCTGCAGGTATTGATAACATTATCATCTTGAAAAGTAACTAGGCTAACTTCAAAGAGTACTAAACATATTCCATCCTAATATTTTCTTCCTAATGATTCCCATATGTTAAATACACTTTGATATATCAATGTCCATCATAAAACGTGCTAGTAACTGTTGCAGTCAGGTAATTTGGGACCAATTAGAAAAATTAAGAAATGATGGTATTTCTATGATAACAGCTGCATGATTAAAGTGGATAGCTATATAAATTACGTTTTAGGTCCATAATTCAATAACACTATAAAAAGAATTATAATATATGATTGATACATTTTATGTAATTTAGTGATGTAGGGTTATATTAGAGTTCAGGGAGAGATGGACGCCTCTCAAAAGGAGGCCGGATTTTGTGCTCTCTTCATATCCAACGATTTCGTGTCAGGCTACATCTATCTATAGTGTGGGCTTCTCATTCAAAGAATAATACGTACTCTCATCTTTAATCTAGACAATAAGATTTAACCAAGTTGCGGTACAAAATCACAGCCAGACATCCAAAATGATTAAAGTGATTATTATGAAATAGGGATTATAAAAAATCAGGTGATGATGAACCTTCTTGTGTTGGGATTATTTTATATGTCGATAGATAGGATGTCCCCATCTTTTAATACCGCTCAACTTATTTTGGATGTAGAAATGCTATGCATGAAAAAATGCTTGTTCATCATAGGGATACAAGGAAGGATTTTATATCATGCAAGTCAATGTAAGCTGGAATATTAGCCACGACCAATCTCTCGCTCAAACAAAAACAGCATTAATATATAAAGGCTACTACAGTCACACTAGCCCAAGCCTAATAGAAAAGTTGACACTGGTTTGTACTTTTAATTATTGACGTCGATACTTTCAGTGGAGAGAGGAACACTTATAAAACTGGTATAAAAAGCTCCTAGATTTATGGTCCAAGGACCTAATTTTCCCACCCTTTTTTGATATACAAGATGAGTTAATTGAAAGACATAAGAGAGCACAAGTTACAGTAACTTTTAGGAACATTTCAAACTACATGATAAATACTTGTAAAGAAACGTGAATAAACAATACACACCTCATCGCCGGGTTTCAAATTAGAAATGCCCCATGAATAAGCTACAAGGTTGATAGCTTCGGTAGCATTTCTGGTGAACACAATTTCACTAGACTCGGGTGCGTTTACAAAAGCTGCTACCTTTTTCCTTGCCATTTCGTATTCATCGGTGGCCCTTGCACTAAATCCAAACAAAATATAAAAGAATGAAAAGACTATTATATCATCGAGGAGTAGGAAGAATTCAAGGGCATGTGAAAATGATTAGCATATAAATAACCTCAAAAAATGAATTCCACGGTGCACATTTGAATTGTATGATCTATAATACTCGTTTAGAGCATCTATGACAACTGAAGGCTTCTGTGAAGTTGCTGCATTGTCCAAGTAAACTAGTTTTGATCCGTTGTTCACCTTCTGTAAGATTAGATAAATGATGGTCTTAGAATAATAACTTTTAAAGCACGAAAAGATAATCTGCCGGGCAAGCAAACAAAATGACTGGGCCAAATTGCAACTAATATTTTCTCTTCTACTCATCCTAATTTCCTAATATTTTCATCCGACACATATCAAGAAAAGCAAATTTATCACTAATATTTTCATAGGCCCTAATTTGCAATGGTCTTTTTCATATTTGTATTAAGCTGTGTTGTTAATAAGTGGTAACAAAAAATAAGCAAAACTCAAATGTAATACAACAACTCAATTATGAAATACACTCCAATTTTGACTTTAATATCAAAAAATCATAACACGAAAATGCTAATGTTTACCACTAAAACTCGGTCTATTATTTTTCTGTGATCATATTCTCTATAAGAAAAATACTTATTCTCAGTTTAATTCAGACTGTTTAAAATTTACTTTCATTAAGAAACAAACAATATAATGGTAATCAGTTGGACAATATTTTATGAATGGTAATGATGATGATGATAGATAAACTTGAAACAATGAAGAGCCAACAACCTGAATTTCGTCAAACATAAATCCCGTTGTTACAGTCTCCGTTTATTTTAATTTATCATCTTTCTTGAATACCCACTTTTTACTGCTCATAGATGTTCCTAAACAATGAAGAATCTTAAATTGAAAGCTTGAAAACATAAAAAGGGGTAGTGATACAACTCGGCTACAGGTGCATACCAGGAAACAGAAACGGGCCAAAACATATGACCTGGACTCAAATGAACCGGATCAACTTAATGCTATTTTTGGGATTCGGTTGGATCCACTGGGTCAACAAAGTAATGAACTTGCGGAGTGGTGGGGAGCAGTTTACACCTAGTTTTCAGGAGCAGTTATTAGCAATAGATAACATGCTGTGTTTCTTTTATTTTTTTATCAAGTCAGTAAATTTCAAACATTGTTCTTTTGTATTGGAGATCTTACCCCTCTCGAATTGGGCCTAGTAATTTCGTTCAATCAAATTGCTTGTTTTGTTTTTGAGTTTCTATCATTGGTTTTATTGCGGGGAAATCGAAGAAGCAAAGATGGTGCAGACCCGGAACAGTTCCGACACCTGTAGTGGTGCAAATGACCCTATCGCTACCCAATTAGCGGCGATTGCTGCTAAACTTGAGGCCATGGAATCCTTAAAGGAGGACATAGCTGATTTGAAACGCCAAGCAGCGACCAAGGAAAGGTCTGGTGGTGGCAGCAGCAGATATGAAGAAGGGGAATCAAGTCATTCCAATCACAACTGCCGCCAATTCCATAAAATCGAGTTCCCAGTCTTCAGTGGTGGGGATCCAAGAGGTTGGAGATTGAAAGCAGAAAAGTATTTTCGATTTTATAATACACCCGATGAAGAAAAGGTGGATGTTGTGGCTATGCATCTAGAGGGGGACGCCTTGGATCTCTATTCATGGATGTCGGCCGAGCATGAGATCATTTACTGGGAGGAATTAATAAACGTTTTACAGAGGCATTTTGGACCACCTGAGTTCCAAAATCCAGATGAGTACTTATGTAGCATAAAGCAAATCGGCTCTGTCCATGAATATAGGCAGGAGTTTGCACGACAATCAGCCCGTATTTCAAACTGGCCCCACCATTGTCTGTTGGGAGTTTTCCTCAATGGACTTAAAGATGAGTTGAAGGCTACAAAGCGATGAGTTTGGCACTTGAGTTTGAATCCAAAATCAACCACTGCCACCCAGAAAAGAAAACCACATGGAATTCCCAATTAAAACCTGATTCAAAACCATTTACCTCTGGTTCATACTCACCTGTTCTCGCAAATCAACCTAAACCCGACCCAAAATCTAACTTACAAATCACGGATGCTGAAAAACAAAACCCCTTCTTAAAGGGGGAATGCTTTAGGTGTGGAGATAAATATGGACCGGGCCATCGATGTAAAACAGGAACACTTAAGGTGTTAGAAGCAGAGGAGGAGAATGGGGAACAACAGGAAATCGAGACACCAGCCTCGATATTGACCCCGATGAAAGTGCTGGAATCAGTCTACACGCGATTCTCGGGAAGCCACATCCTACTACCATGAAAGTCCACGGTAAGCTCAACTCCACTGAGGTTTTAATTTTGGTAGATGGAGGATCGACACATAATTTTATTTCGGATGTTTTGGTCAGTGAGTTGAAACTTGTCACCCAATTGGTAGCACCGTTTGGGGTACAAATAGGTAATGGCGATGTAATTCGATGTGGTCAAATTTGTAAGGATCTTTCCTTACAAGAAAATGATCTTAAGATCATTCAAGATTTCCACCCTTTTTCTCTTGGTGGAGCAGATTTGGTGTTAGGGATACAATGGTTAGCCACTTTGGGCACGGTCCAAGCAAATTGGAAGGAGTTGTTTATGATTTTTACAATAGACGGGAAACGATACAAACTGCAAGGAGTGCACTTTGGCCCCCAAAAATCATCCAGTTTTCAACATTTAGCCATTGAACCTGAACTTACACCCCAAATACCGTCTGCATACAGCCTGTTATTTCTCGTTATGCCCCCATTTTTGACGAACCACAAGCCCTACCCCCTAACCGTTGTCAAAATCACTTCATCCCTTTGATACCAAATGAAACCCCACCTAATATCCGCCCTTACCGCTACCCACATTCCCAAAAGACCGAAATAGAAAAGCAAGTCGAACAACTCTTGGCTACCGGGTTTATACAACCAAGTAATAGCCCGTTTTGCAGCCCCGTTTTATTATTAAAGAAGAAGGACAACTCGTGGCGCATGTGTGTAGACTACCGAGCCCTTAACAAGATCACCGTGGCTGATAAATACCCCATTCCTAATATTGACGAATTATGGGACGAATTATATGGGGTTACCCTTTTTTCTAAGCTTGATTTAAGGTCGGGATACTACCAGATCAGAGTGGCTGACCAGGACATCCCGAAAACTGCATTTCGCACTCATTCCGGACATTACGAGTTTAAAGTTATGCCTTTCGGGCTCACTAATGCACCCTCGACCTTTCAAGCGGTAATGACATAAACACATTGAATGCGGGGGTCTGGCTTACCTAGTGGTTCAGACCGCAGGGTTCATGAGGCTCACTTTTTGGGAACTTTCATGGGACGTTATGGAGCCTATTTGTTTTTATGTCGCATCCATGTATTTCATGGGTGGGTATGCGTTTTTCTTGAGGAGTGCTAAAGAGCCGTCTTTTGAAGGGTTCTATCAGAGCAGGTTTAGCTCGAAACAAAAGAAGTTGATGAGGCGTCAAGGGTTCGATGTGGAGAAATACAAGGAGTTGAGAAAAGCTTGTTACCCACATCAAGAGGAATGGCCAAGTGAAAGTTCATCAGCAATCGAAGAGGCTAATTAGTCAATTGCTTGAACATACATTCAAAATTTATTTTCTAAGCTACCTGAAAAGGTTCCTATCTCTCTATTCTTGAGCTCGATTAGATTGAGCACAACGGCATCCTGTAAACTTAATAATACAAAGAGTCTTTGTTTTAATGCTGTTATAATGTGGTAATAGTTAAAGCGTGATGACATTGAAGTAAAGAATTTAGTCATTTAGAAAGGAATGATAACATAAAAAGCAGTACTCTAGTCTCTAAGTGAAAAGGCAATAATAGGTATATAACATTGCAAGGTTGAAAATATATGATCAAATTATAATGTATCAAATTAAACATATACCACTAACCGCTAAGCACTAAATTTGTGGAATCTTAGAATAATAACTTTTAAAGCACGAAAAGATAATCGGCCGGGCAAGCAAACAAAATGACTACTGGGCCAAATTCCAACTAACCATTTTCTCTTCTACTCATCCTAATTTCCTAAACTCCTATACACATAT
>LBNU01028570.1:36092-54539 GCA_014162995.1 Artemisia annua
AAAAAAATGCTAGAGATTAAAATTAAACACTACATGATTTTATTTTTGATTTTTCACTTAAGCTTAATTAAACTACTTTTAATTACTAAAATTACCAAATGAAAAGATAAAATTGTGAAAATTTTTATACAAATACTATGTGATACCAGGAACCTAGGAAAAATATGAAAACCACTAAGTACTTAATAAAAAATTAGAAAATAAATAAAATAGATAAATCCTATTAAATAGAAGCTATCACTAAAAGTTAAAATGATGTTTTTTTTTTATTTTTCTTTTTGAAACTACTTATCAACTGAAAATGACCAACTTTTACAAAGACAAGAATTTTAAAACTCCAAAATAAGCTCAGTGTGGACTTCTTAGCTTGGTAGTCAAGCTTTTTAAGCTTAAAATGGATTTTTAAGCTTGAAAAGCCATCCCATAAGCTACAAGCTACACCCTAAAAGTTAAAATAAGCTAAAAGCTACTGAGATAAATGAAAAATAAGCTCAAACAAAGAAAAAAGCACACAGGAAAGCACAATATAAGCAGAAGCAGCCAACAAGCTAAGTTGCTCAACCACACAGCCTGAGGGCTAATTGCAGGCCTGAATAAGCCCTGTCAATAAGCTCTAAAGACCAAACTGAGATTGGAACCCACAAGTCCACACATTGGGCTTTCCAAAAATTCCAAAAGCTCAGGAAATGCTTAAGTGTGGAACAAATGATAAGCTTGTGAAGTATGCTCAATTCACTGAAATGGATAATCCAATCAGTTGAGTTTATGAATGGTTGAAGCTAATCCAAAAGCAACCAAGCAAGAATCACAGGTGCACAAGCTAGTAAATTACTCAAGGAGAGCCAAATGAACTTGAATAAACAATATGAGCTAACAAAAGCTTATGCAAGCTTAATGGTCTAACAGTGGTGAGGTTGTGCCAAAATGAGAGTTCAAGTAAGATTTGAAACAAGCAACTAGATCAAATAAGCACAATAGCATAAGCTAGGAGCAGGAACAAATAAGTACAATCTCAATGATCACAAACAAGCCAGAGACCACAATCCAACAAGCAAATCACAAATTAAGGTAAAAATTAACTAACTCCATGAATACTGATGAATCAGTATGAATCAGTGAGCTCATAAGCACTTTGGATGAGATAATAAGCTAAGCAGACAAGCATACTAATGTAAACAAGAAACACAGCAAACAAGCTATCCTACCAATCTTCACAAAACACCATATCTCAAGCTTAATGGCCACTGGAAGCACAAGTTGTGGCCAAAAGCAAAATGGGTCAACTGGGTGGTGCAGGGGAGGTTAATGGTCCAACAGGCTACTTTGGAGATGAATTTCAATAAGCAAACAGAGTTCAAATCCAAATTTTCTTGTTAATTATGAATTACCAGCAACCAAATAGCACATAAAAACAAATTTTATCTAATTCTAAGTTGTAATGAATCCTAAAAGTTATCTAATAGAATGCCCCATTTTACTGAAAGGGAGATTTTGACTTTTTACATTTTGAGGAAAGGTTGACTAAAATGAATTTAGATTTGTCCTAATTGAATGAAAATGTACTGAATAGCTAATATGAAACTAAAATAAGCTAAGTAAACTGATTATACAACTAATGGTATGATTTTGCTATTAAATAAAACTAACAGTGAATGAATAGTGAAGGTAAAACTTGATTTTGACTTTTTACTATATGACCTACTGATTTTAGACTTGCATTGCTCAAATATGACCTAAAGGGTTGTGTCTAGGTAGGTTTTAACTATTGAAAACTACAACTACACAGATAAGCAAGTAAATCCAAACACCCCCTAAAAAACTGTTTTGGAGATTTTCAAGGTAAATGCTAGTTTTAACCAATGAGATCATCAAATAACCTAGTATGCAGATGTAGTAAACCTATTTAACCATGGATACACAGAAATAAACCACAAAACACAGGTCCACTTATAGAAGGTATTTTGACTGTTTAAACTTAGTGAATGCAATATTGTGGGCTTAACCAACAAACAACATCATAGTAGCATCAATCCAAGTCAAGTACACTACTAAATACAGAAACATAAGAATAACAACAAATTACTCATATCTACAGTAGACTGCAAAAGTAGGAAAAATTAACTCACAACTGATTCAACTGAGAAGTAAGGTACCAAGGTCTCAAATCACTATCCTAAGCTTCCCATGAAGCACTAAAACCAGGGTCATCCAACATTTAACCTGCTCCTTGCATGATTCTTTGTCTTCTTTTGATTTTTATATTTTTCACTATTTTTTTTTTTTTGGTATTTTTGAGAATTTTTACGAAAACTGATTTTTATTCTTTAAAAGCTTATGAAAGCTTATAGTTAAACTAAAATGAGTCCAAATGACCAGTACTCCACATTTTCTAACAACTTTTAAGCTAAATGAAAAATTCACTAAATTATGGCAAACTTGAGTTTAAAATGAAAACTTGGAATTTTTATTGAAGAACTCAAAAGATACACTGGAATTAAGCTAAGAAATATACTGAAGGAACAATTACACTAAAAAAACAGAGTTTACAAGAAAATTCGACATTAAGAAATTTAGCTAAAAAACTACATACACTTCACAGCTACATTGACCCTTTTATATTTGAAAATTAGGGTTTCTTGAGGCTCCCTTGTCCTTTCCCAGCAATAATATTGGCCGTAGGATTGCTAGAATTTAATCTCCACCACTTGTGAGTTTTGGTGCCAAAATGAATTTTGGCTTATAGCTCTGATAACTTATGCCAGGGTTCAATATTTGGACTGGGGTGCTTGTTTTGAGTAGCTAGGGTGAGGGTTTGAGTGTGGCAGAGTTGGTTTGCAGGGGTGATGATGGAGGGTGGTTGTGGTTTGCAGGTTCACGTGTGGGATGTGAGGTGGAGGAGGGAGTATATATTTGGGGGTTTGACTTTTCTTTTGACCATGGGATAAATAATACGGGGTATTAGTTTATTTAAGGGATTGGGCTTTTGAGGGAATTGGGCCATAGGAAAGTGTGGGTTGGGTTTATTAATGTGTTGGGTTTGGATGTGTTTATTTTGTTGGGTTATAAGATAAAACAAGGGTCCGTTTGTAGTGTAGCTTAGAAAGCCCAAGGACCTTATTTGCCAAAGCTGAATTTTTGAGGGACCCATGTTGCTATTATTCCAAACTTCTCCCAGTCAACTTATAATCCCACAAGGACCACTATTTGAACTTCCGGGGACTAAAGTTGCCAAATCCCAAAACTTGAGGGGCTAAACTACAAATCCTCCAAACATCACAACCAAGGACCAATTATGACAAGCTTCAATAGTACAAGGACCACAAAAGATATTTTCCATTTTTGAAATTCCTAGGGACCATTTTTGCCAACTTTGGAACTGCAGGGACCACTCATGTAAATTTTCAAATCTTTCACCAAAGGACTAAATGTGACAACTTATGATTTCAAAAGGACCTTTGGTGAATTTTCTTACAAAACAAATGCCTAGGGACTAAATCTGATAAGTTTTGAAAGTTGGGGGACTGAAACTGCCAATTTTGCAACTTTGTTTGTTTTTCAACTGTTTTTACTCATTTTGCATCTGAAATATATAAAACACAATCCCTGGGATATTTTCTGTATTTTGATGCATTTTCGAGTGTTTTTGGATGTTTTGGCAGTTCAGATATGACAAAAATGATGAGTGTTTGAGCACTCATCATATATATTTACATCTTCTACCCTAAACTTATAAACTACTATATAACTTTCTAACTTTTGCATATTTAGTCCCTATACTTATATATTTTAGAGAAATGGCAAAAATAGTCCTTAAACTATACTGTCTTTAAATATTTACTCTTTTTACCCTTAACTTTAGAATATTTGCAAAACTAGACCTTTTTAGTTTATAACTTATTTTAATTTATATCCTAGGGTTTCAAAACTTGGCAATATGAGTCCTTGAACTTATAACTTCTAGGAAATGTCAAAAACAGTCCCTAGACTTTATAGTTTCAAGAATTTACCATATATACACATATGCATGCAAACTTTTACAAAACTAGTCCTAATTTCAAGTAAATCATATTTTTATAAAACAACTAAGTTTCTAAGCTTATGTTTAGCTAATATATGTTCACAAGAAGGTTTAAGGCTAGGGTTCATAATATATCATCTAATATAACAAATTAGCACCTAATATAACAAATTAGCACATAATATAACAAACTAGTCCTAATTTCAAATAAGTCACCTAATTCATAATATATCATCTAATATAACAAATTAGCACATAATCTCCTAATAACCTAATTCTAGGGTTTCGAATAGAAAGCATGCAAACAAGAAGGTTTAAGGCTATCCTAGGGTTCCTAAGGCTTATCATAAGTATCCTAGTTCTATTCGAAGTATACCAGATTCAAGGTTAAGGCTTGCCTAGGTCGGGGAAAGGGTAACGAGGTCGTCTAGGGTCTTATACTACAGAAATGTTTGAGGTAGAGAAGAGAGGGAGGTGTGGAATGAAATAGAGGGGAGGGGTTCACTATTTATAGGGTACGGGGAGTAGCGAGCACGCAAAGGTGTGCTAGGTGTCGAGGGGGGGGGGAAGGTCGAGTAAGCAAAGCTACTAGCTGACTTGGGAGGTCTAGTGGTGACTAAGGTGAGCTAAAACTAGCTAGGGGCTGCCCTAGGCCGGTGGCTATGGCGGTTTTGCCTTAGCGAGCAAGATGATGACAAGGAGGTGATGCACCTCCTTTCTTGGGTGCTTGGAGGTGCTAGGGTGCTTGCTTAGTTATAGTTAGGTGCTAGGGTGCTTGCTTTATAGTTTAGGAGTAGTATAGTAGCTAGTTTTAGGTTTTTAGGTTTAGTTTTAACCTAGTTTTGTCTAGTGAGAGTTTTAGGTTTAGCCTAGGGTTTAGTGCCTAATTTGGTGTCCTATGAGTGTCTAATGACTAATTCTAAGTCCTAGGGGGCTTATACTAAGCGGTGGTAGCTTATGGTAAAGATTTGGGAAAGTTAAACCTAGTTTCCGGGAAGTTATGACCTAGTTAGGGTTTTATGCTTATGTGACTTGTACCTAAGTTCTAAGGAGTTGTACTATAGTCTATGGAGTCTAATATATCCTAGGGTAGCTATTATAACTTATACCTAACCTTTAAACACTTTAGAAAATGTATGGAAAAGCAATTTGGGTTTTAAAGATAACCATAAACACATAGGTGCAATTAGGGTTTTCTAGCAAGTATGGTATATTAGAGTGATAGTTTTCTTAGTGAAAATATGTTTGTAACCTTTACTTGACATACCGGGATGTTTACATCAAGTAAACATAGTGGTGGTTGGCATAGGTAGATACGTGAGCTTGTCTAGAGGTTAGTTAGGTCATAATGATATAATAAAGCAAAAATTTGGCTCGGGAAAATCCTAAAGGCATTTCTAACCTAGATTGTGCTTAATGAGGGCCTAAGTTAAGTTAGTAAGGCATTTCTAACCTAAAGGGAAGTTAGTGGGTTGTTACAGTTTTGACGAGTTTGCTGGGTTTACGATTTAATGTGCCCTGGCTTCTCAAACGTTTATTACATGACCTCTGGATTATGATGGCCCGAACGGTGTTATGTTATAACTAATATCAAATAACAACATGACACAATACTAGGGAGCTTCATGTGATGAATATGTACTTCTGAATTATGATGGCCCGAACGGTATTATGTTAAGTAACATAATACAATACTAGGGAGCTTCATGTGAGGAGTATGTATTTCTGGATTATGATGGCCCGAACGGTGTTATGTTATATCTAGAAACCCTAAGAGTGATTACTTGAAAAACTTAAAAACCTAAACTAGGACTTGACATACACACACCTACACTACCCCCAGGATACGTGAGTGAGCTGTCTAAACCCTTACACTACTTACCTTAGACCTAGGTGAGTTTCGTAGCCTCACACCTTTTGAACTTTTAAATCCAAATGCTTTACAAACCCTGTGAGGGGGATACATGCTTTAAACTGACTACAAGTCTTTTCTTTGGTTGTTGCATGAGTAAACTATCTGCCACAATTACATAACCAAATTCATGAATCTAATCACTTGTGGGGGTACCCAAGTGAACGCGAATATAGATGATAGATCTATTGGAGTTTGACAACTCCCATTGGTTTGCCTATGTCTTGGGCAACAATAAGTACTATATTTGAACCCTCTCTAAAGGATTTACTTTGGCAAGTTATCCTTTCAGTCCGATCACGGTTTGGTCTGCAGACCCCATGATCTGGACCGTTAACGTGTGGTTCATGAGCTTAGTGCAATATATCCGCTATCTCTAAAACTTGTCCACACATAGGGTTTCTGTAGAACTCTGTAGAGATTGTATTCACTTTCTATCTACTTAAATCTATGACTCTCACTCAACCTTTGTGTTGACTCTTTAAGCATGTTATCCTAGGTATATGAGCACTTTAGGAACCCTGGCACGGAGTGGCACTGGACATGAGGATGTCCAGAATGGTTATCATTCATCTTTTGCTTTTAAAACGTATCTTAGGGACCTCTCTTTTGGTGTTCTTTTTTCCATGAAGTAATACCCCAGACCTAACATCCGTTGCGGTCCATGAAAATGGGGGTGTTACAGATTGGTACCAGAGCCTTGGTTATAGAGAACAAAAGAATTTTCCTAAACTATAACAACTTTTTCTAAAACGTCCCCCGTGCCACTAGAATCCCCGAACTTGCCTTTAGACTCCCGACTTGCCTTTAGGTTAAGATTCATGACTTGCCTTTAGGTTAGACTCCCCGACTTGCCTTTAAGATAGATTTCTCACTATTGCCTCTAAGATAGATTCCCCACTATTGCTATTGCCTCTAGGATATAACATAGGTTAGGATATGCTAAGATACTTTCCTGGGTATTACAGTTAGATATGTCTTCCTTTAACAATCATATCATCGTGTTGGATACCGATGATGAAGATACCTCATCGGATAGTTATGGATATACCCCAGCTACCCCTACTCACTCATCCTCTGGTTTTAATTCTCTGGAAGAATTAGCCCATAATGCCTTAGTTGCCTTAGCTTTAGAACCCTCCCCGAATGATCCCTATATGCAAGCATATAATGGTTATATGCAAACATATGGTGGTGATATTCCTACCATGCCTACTCTAACCCCTACTCCCTCTATACCTCACTATATTAGTCAAGATTGCCATGTTCCCGAAGTAGTTTCCTCTCCCTGTAAGAAATTACGTATTATACCACCCTCGCCTTCCCCTAGGTTTGAAATAGGAAATAGTTCTTACAAAACACCCTTAGAAAGGCATGAAGAACAAATAGAGGATATACTTAGCCACTTTGATAAGTTGTCTTTAGGACATATTGAAGAAGTAGAAAATAATATTAGTGACTTAGGAAAATGGAAGATGAGTTTTACAACTTGACGATAAAGGGGAAAGATGTCAAAACTTATATTAGGAGATTTTAGGAATTGGCAACTTTGTGTCCCAGAATGGTGCCAACCACTAAAAAGACAATAGAAGTTTTCATCGGAGGTTTACCCCGGAGTATCGAAGGGAATGTTACTGCCTCTAAACCACAAGATTTAGAGGAAGCCATTAACATCACTTTGTGGTTAATGAATCAAGTAACAAAGCACAACATTGTGCCAGCGCCCAACGATAATAAACGAAAGTTCCACGATGGGAGAGCTTTCGACAACACCAACCCCTATCCTCAACCAAACCCAAGGCAAAAATCTGATAGAGCTTATGCCGCCACTCCAAATGAGGGAAGTGGATATGCTGGGAAAGCCCCTCTGTGTGAGAGATGTGCTTTGCATCACACAGGGCCTTGTTTCATCAAATGTATGACATGTAACAAGGTGGGCCATCAGGCAAAGGATTACAGGCATAAAAGACCAGCTACTAAGGGTTATCCGCCACTAGAAACGGTCATTTGTCATGCTTGCGGAGAGAAAGGACACTATGCAAATAGATTTCAAAAGAAAAATATTGATGGTGCCCAGGGAAGAGCTTATATGTTGAGGAATAGAAATGATCAAGATGATCCGAGTGTAGTCACGGACTTAGAATCTAACCCTTTGCCTTAGGTATCTATTCTCACCCTTGCACACTAACCCTAGTTAAAATCTCGGGACGAGAATTTCTGTTAGGATGGGAGACTTTAGCAACCCACTAATTTCCCCACTAACTTCCCTACTAGCTTCCCATAGATTAGCAAAGCCTTACTAACTTAACTTAGGCCCTCACTAAGCATGTGTGTTTACAGTTATCTTTAAAGTGCCCTGGCTCCTCAAACGTTTACTACATGACCTCTGGATTATGATGGCCCGAACGGTGTTATGTTATAACTAATATCTAATAACAACATGACACAATACTAGGGAGCTTCATGTGAGGAATATGTACTTCTGAATTATGATGGCCCGAACGGTATTATGTTAAGTAACATAATACAATACTAGGGAGCTTCATGTGAGAAGTATGTATTTCTGGATTATGATGGTCCGAACGGTGTTATGTTATATCTAGAAACCCTAAGAGTGATTACTTGAAAAACTTAAAAACCTAAACTAGGACTTGACATACACACACCTACACTACCCCCAGGATACGTGAGTGAGTTGTCTAAACCCTTACACTACTTACCTTAGACCCAGGTGAGTTTCGTAGCCTCACACCTTTTTAACTTTTAACTCTAAATGCTTTACAAACCCTGTGAGGGGGATACATGCTTTAAACCGACTACAAGTATTTTCTTTGGTTGTTGCACGAGTAAACTATCTGCCACCATTACATAACCAAATTCATAAATCTAATCACTTGTGGGGTACCCAAGTGAACGCAAATATAGTTGATAGATCTATTGGAGTTTGACAACTCCCGTTGGTTTGCCTGTGTCTTGGGCACCAATAAGTACTATAATTGAACCCTCTCTAAAGGCTTTACTTTGGCAAGTTATCCTTTCTGTCCCATCATGGTTTGGTCTTCAGACCCCATGATCTGGACCGTTAACGTGTGGTTCATGAGCTTTGTGCAATATACCCGCTATCTCTAAAACTTTTCCGCACATAGGGTTTCTGCAGAACTCTGTGGAGCTTGTATTCACTCTCTATCTACTTAAACCTATGACTCTCACTCAACCTTTGTGTTGACTCTTTAAGCATGTTATCCTAGGTATATGAGCACTTTAGGAGCCCTGGCACTGAGTGGCACTGGACATGAGGATGTCCAGAATAGTTATCATTCATCTTTTGCTTTTAAAACGTATCTTAGGGACCTCTCTTTTGGTAAAAGTATATCTTTTACTGTAAAAACTCTGATGAATAAATGAATGATAACACCTTTTTCAAAAACGTCTCTTTTCGAGTCGTTTTCTATTATCTTGTCTTTGTTTCTATGAAAATGGTGGTGTTACACGTTCGGGCCATCATAATTCAGAATTACACACTCCTCACATGAAGCTCCCTAGTATTGTCTCATGTTTTTATTAGTTATTAGATATAACATAACACCGTTCGGGCCATCATAATCCAGAGGTCATGTAGTAAACGTTTGAGGAGCCAAGGCACTTTAAATCGTAAACCCAGCAAACTCATCAAAACGAATACCCAAATGAAACCCCTAACATGAAGCTCCCTAGTATTGTGTTAAGTTGTTAACAAAAAATAGGTTTTTGATAGTTATATTAAAATAGTCCTTTTATACCCTTTTAGTTCACATATTTACAATTTCTACCCTAAACTTTCAAATATATATATATTAAGCATTTAACGTTCTAAATTTCACACAATTAGTCCCTATACTTATATATTATAGAGTAATGACAGAAATAGTCCTTAAACTATAAAACTTTCAATATTTACCCTTTATACCCTTAACTTAACAATATTTGCAAAACTAGTCCTTATAAGTTTATAACTCTTTTACTTTCTATCCTAGGGTTTTAGAACTTTGCAAAAAGGGTCCTTATACTTATTGCTCCTAAGAAATGTCAAAAATAGTCCCTAGACTTCATATTTTCATAAATTTACCATATATACCCTTATGCATGAAAAACATTTGCAAAACTAGTCCTAAAAGCATGTAAACTATATTTTTATGAAACAAAAGAGTTTCCTAGCTTATGTTTAACTAATATATACTTAACTAAGTCTCCTAAATTAGATTATAGCACATGATAAAGTAGTATAGCATATAAACATATATTCGACCTAAATTAGGGTTTCAAAATGGAAACTTGTAAAAGAAAATGATCAAGGCTCTAGCTTAGGTTCCTATGGGTTCTAAGGAATATCCTAAGTATCCTAGGTCAGTACTTATGCTTATAGAATCAAAATTAAGGCTTATGTGACAAGGGGAAGACCTAACGAGGGGATTCGACAAGGGACAAGGGCTTAGCTTTTCGACTTCTAGGGCTTCTAAGGGACTTATACTATAGAAATGATAAGGTAGAAAATAGAGGGGAGGTGTGATTTGGAATGAAAGGATTTGCAACCAATTTATAGGGTGCGTTTGGTGTGTCGAGCAAGAAAACGGGAGAAGGAGGTGGCGAGGAGGGGGGGGGGAGATGACTATGCACAGCTACTAGGTGACTAAGGGTGGTTAGGACGGTGACTAAGGGTGGCTATGGGTAGCTAGGGGGCACTAGGGGTGGTTTTGTGGTTGTGTTTGTGTCGCGGGTTGAAGAAGCCACAAGTAGGTGATCCACCTACTTGTAAGCAACTTAAGGAAGAGCTAGGGTGTGTGCTTGGTGTAGGAAAGGTGCTAGGGTGCTTGGTTGAGGAGCTTGAGGTGCTTAAATAGCTTAGTTTTAGGTTTTAGGTTTAGTTTAGACCTAGTTTTGCTTAGGGAGAGATTAGGGTTTAGCTTAGGGTTAAGTGCCTAGATTAGGGTCCTATGAGTGTTTGGTGACTAAGATTAAGTCCTAGGAGGCTTATACTAAGTGGTGGTAGCTTATGGTAAAGATTTGGGATAGTTTAGACCTAATTCCGGGACTTTATGACCTATTAGGGTTTTGTGCTTAAGGGACTTGTACCTATGTTCTAGGAAGTTGTACTAAGGTCTAGAGAATCTAAGATATCCTATTGTTGCTAATGTAACTCATACCTAAGCCTTGAACACTTTCAAACTAATTTAGATAAGCAATTAGGGTTTTAGAGATAACCGTAAGCACATAAGGTGCAATTAGGGTTTCTGATAAGTATAGTATACTAGAGTGATAGATTACTTAGTGAAAATGTGTTTATAACCTAGACTTGATATACTGGGATGTTTACATGATGTAAACATAGTGGTGTTGGGCATAGGTGGATACGTGAGCTTGTCTAGAGGTCATATAGGTAATAGTGATATAGTAAAGCAAAAATTTTACTCGGGAAATAGATATAGGCATAGCTAACCTAGATAATGCTTAGTGAGGGCCTAAGTTAAGTTAGTAAGGCTTTGCTAACCTATGAGAAGTTAGTGGGTTGCTACATATGCTGCTGTAGAAGGGCCTCCTAAATGCTCCCAACGATTTCTGACTTTGTGTGTGAGAAAGTTGTATGCAAAATGCAGAAATTAGGGTTGTATTTATAGCCCCGGCACTAGCTATGGCGTAACTCATAAATGTGTTACGGCGTACCTTGTGTAACGTAGCATGATCTTATCCCTTAGCACTAGTTATGGCGTAGTTGGGAATCTTGTTACGCCGTAACTCTTAATTAGGGTTTCTTCTTACGCCGTAGTATTCAAGTGGGCTACGCCGTAACATCGTTCTTGGATCTAAGATCATCTCGGTGTCATTGCTACGCCGTAACTCAATGAGTGGTTACAGCATAGACACTATCTTTCAGGAAATTCAAAGTCTTGGATAAGCTACTTCGTAACCATGAGTTGTGGTTACGCCGTAGTTCTTGATTTGAGCTGTTTCATATTTGAACTCCTAGCTACGGCTTAATGGAGAGTCTGAGTTACGCCGTAGCTGTCTTTAGCAATAATAAGTGAATGTGTCTTTGATGAGTTCTTTCCATTTTCCGCGTCTCTTTAGCTCCTATGCTCTCTTTATGACCTGGATACAAAATATAAAGGAATCAAAGTATATATCCATATAATAAGTGTAATAAATGAGCATATTAGGGGGAAATTGACACTTAAATATCAGGATTATTTGACGTCATCAGACATCAAGCTCATTCCAAATACAAAGCCTCTTAAAGTGACTATTATCTAAGACAATGATGACTCAAACTTCAAAGTCAGTAGTGACTACAAATGGAGTCTTTTTGGGTATAAGGAATGGGAAATGATGTTAGAATTCCTGAACAAGATGAAATAGGCTAATGCTATTGAACTGAAGACACCCTAGGAAAAAGATTTAAAGAAATCAGAGAACAAGAAAAATTCCTAGGGATTTGTTAGGTCACCATATTAGTAAACACAACTAATCTTATAAGAGAAATGAGATGAGAATTAGACTTGGTTGATTAATAACAATATGAAAGATGAAAGAGCAAGAGTTTTCTTTAGATATGAAATTAACCAACAAATGTAATGAGATACATGATGTCCTATTTATAGGAGAGGGATAGGGCAACACTCCCTTCCTTCCCTATCTTCTAAGTCGTGGGCTTTCAAGGCCCATTGGACATCTTATTAAACTTAAGCATAAACCATACGAGTAACTAAATAACGTAGCTAATAATGATAATTCTAGCAACCTATTACATTTACTGAAATGACCGAGACTTGACTGAATAGTTGAAAACTATGATCCTAACAATCTCCCCCTAAGGATCGGTCATGAAGGATTGTTGAAGGATAGAAGTTCGTCACGGTCATCGAGGTTGCTTGACGTCTTTGTCTTTGGACTTTAACTGTTGACATTTGTAGCTTTAGACGTCTTCAAAATGATTGTAGTAGAAGTGATTCATCGTTCTTTGTTCTTTGTCTTTGTTGATGTGAAAAATGATAGATGATGTTGTAATCCGCCGCACGTCACTTTCGGTATCTCCAATGGATTCGCTCCGTTCCAACAAGCTCATACATCTTTGACGGTGTTGTTGTCATGCATTCGTAGCTCTTTTGTCATTGACGTTGAAGAATCATGATTGTTGATGTAGAATCTTTCCTATGGACTGTGATAATTCTTTGAGCTTTCATCGACATTGTGATGTATGTATGAGCACGTGGAAGTTGGTGTTCTAGATGGCATTTGTAACTGAAATAAAACAGTTAGCAATAATACAACCGGTACTTACAGGTTTGAACTAGAATTCGTCAACAGCATAGTGTGAAGACTCCTTCTAATTCGCGCCAAGGCCGTTCCTAATCGGATACCCCCTGAGGAGCTTACACGGGCACATCTAAGTACACCCACGATTAGGTGAGTCGCTGGAGATCACCCCACGACTGTAAACCGTTTGAAGCCATCGTAAACACTAAGCGTAACCCACGAGGAATTACCGAAGTGACCTGCTGTCAGGGCTGTTTGATGTTGACCCTGGCAGGGTTTCCGTTCAATCATTCGAGAAATGCCTAAGTAAATCCCTCATGAACGTTCTAGGCAGATTGCTAAGATTTGCGAAGGACTCGATAATTTGCAATTGGTGTCCATTGATGTAGAACAACCAATGTAAGATTACTAAGTGTACCTAAGAGATCTTTGATGTATCTCGTGGCTCTAGACTCAATTAGTGCAACTTATGGTTTCCTATGCGGAGATTGGGGCAGGGTTTCCTGTTTCAATATCAACCAACTCTAAATAGAAGGTCGATAGATTACAACGGTTCTCCGTGAGAATGAAACAAGTATCTTTTGAGAGATACCCGAGTGGCTAGAAGGTTAAGGTGCATGCGTCACTGGGTCCATGACGTCTTTTATCTTCAATACCGGTGTCGCCTTAGCAACAACCAGTAGCATATGAATTGAACCCGGTGTCTGCCCTAAGGTTGAATAATTTGGATGGCTCATTTCTTTTCACCCTTTTCATAACGTTTCTTTTTAATTCTTCAACCCCTTCTTTCTCCGTTCCATTCATTACTCCTTTTTTCGTATCATACCTAAGGACTTCTAAATTCTAACTATTGGTGATGTCCTTGGGTAGATCCCTCTGGTTTAGGCGGATCATAGGATGGTTATTCCTAACCTTAGTCACCTTATAACTCCATGACTATCCTAGTGATGCCTTTGAAACCATTCATTTGAAAATCTCTCAAAGTGTTTGTGAATAAAAACATTTTATAACACTTTGAGGGTTTTTATTTTCTTATGAAATACTCCCCCTTCACATGTGTTTATGAATATTTTGCAGAAAATAACACATGCGGGAGAAGTTAGCACTTTAGAATTGATCCACTCTTAATAGACATGTACCCGAGGGACACGGTTACGTTGCTTAGTTAAAGGGATGCATTGTCAGTTTTTAGGTGACAACTAGCCCTAATAACTACCTTGAAGTTGTAAACATTCCATAAAGGAAGTTAGACCCGTCAAAGTAACGTCTAGAAAGAGTTTCTCGAAACGGTACAATCTACTCGGATAAATCCTTTCGAATACTAACGGTTTTTGTTTCGTCAATTCTTGGGTCAATTCTGAGTCGAGCTCGAGTGAGATACAATTTTGCCACATCATATTTTAATCATTTTCTTCTTCTCCCCCTCAAAAATAGCATATCAAATGTTGTTTTTGCAAACGATTTTGATTAAAATATGCTTTTTGAGTCTTATGGGGAGTTATCATCAAAGATTTGAGATTTTAAGAACGATGTTTTGGTACAAGTACTCCCCCTCAACTTGTGGATACTCATTGAGGTGAAATACTTGTCTTTTGAGTAGAATTGTGAAAATCTGAAAAGTTTGATAAATTCTACTCAAAAGTAAGAAGCCTTCGCTCCTTATCTTAGGATTGTAGCACTGAAGCGTACCACAGGGTCCTTTCTTTACAAGGTATGGGTTGTGCACTGTTATGTGTACACAAGCCTTAATAATTCACAATAATCAAGAATGAATTGGAAATAATGAAAGGTTATACCAGAAGCTTAAGTCTGAGATGAGGTCAAGGCATTGAAGTCGGTGAACTTTGCGTTGGGCCTTTGAAATGTCAGGATCGGAAACGATGGACGAACCCCGATATAACTTTCCAGCCTCCTGATCTGTTCCCTCCGGTTGAGCCTTTCTTCAATGGCATGGATGAAGTTCTTTACCATTCTTCTTGTGCTAGAATTCCAACGGGTATTCTTTCCTTCTTTTACTTTGTTCAGATCGTCCGTCAATCTCCCCACTAGACCATCACGAACTCTTTGCAAGGTAGCATCACAGAACTTATGAAGCTCGTCGAACCGCATGAACCGTAGCTGATTCTTTGAGTTGA
The DNA here is from genome assembly GCA_014162995.1 of Artemisia annua. NCBI lineage: Eukaryota > Viridiplantae > Streptophyta > Magnoliopsida > Asterales > Asteraceae > Artemisia > Artemisia annua. Next base: position 51,445 of record LBNU01028570.1, read on the forward strand.
GGTAAGTAACCCCGAACTTTGGTTTTTGGAGAATCATTAGTTGAGATGCGTCATGTAGTTCTTCGATCATGAGTTGTGGTTTGGTCAAGTTGAGATGATTCTGGTAGCTTTCAACACCTAACTGTAGATCTTCTACACGTTCACGGATGATCAGTTGTCTGATGTACATGAGCAAGGAAGAGATGAAGTTGTACTGAGTTGACGTTGGGAAGCCCCTCATTCTTCCTTGAACTTTCTCCAGATACATATCTTCTACGTCATCTAGATAAAGATGTGGGAAATCGGCTTCACAAAACTTGTAGAGCTGTTCGTCTTGCCTCTTAACCACTATTTCCTTCATGTAGACATAATCAAACCGTTTATCTTCCAGGATTTGCATGATTGCGACGATTCGGCCTTTGTTCTTCACATCACCGGATGTACGTTCACGTCTGTGAGTGTAGCCGAGCTTTCGTCGTTCTGACCAGTTCTGAATTCCAAACAAAGCGTCTCTGTTGTATTCCACAATAGAGTTGCTGAAAATAGGAGCGGTTTCTTCAATGTTTGGAACCTCATAACGAGCAGCTGGTACTGAAATCCTTAATGAAGACTTGTAGCGATCTTTGGAAGCTTTGATGTCGTGTTGCAGGTAGCGGAGATCATAGTTGAAGAAGAACCGATACGGAATTCTAGGCTTGTCAGCAAAGCCTTGAAGAGGTAAAGGTTTTGTCCAGTCGGTGAAGTACGGTTCGTTGTGTTTTCCATGGGCATCGAAGTTGCTTTCCGGATTAAGCCAATCAAAGGAGTCTGATAAAGCTGATGCAATGTTCTGCAAATGGTAGTCCAGCTCTATTTTGTTTCCTGATCGTGCCTTAAGAAAGTCACGAGCATCCTTGTTGATTCGCCTAAGTTCAGCTTTCGTCACCTTCTCCAGCTGAAGACCCGAAAGAATACTCTGAGCGTATTGTAGAGTGTTGCCCGGGAGTGGTTCTTCGGTTTCAAGCGGTGGATGAGCTTTAATCATTGTAGTGACCCATTCAGATTCAGGAGCCTCAGGAGCATCTAACCATGTAAAGCGTTTGGTTTGCTTCTTCTTACTCTTAGACTTGTCGGTCTGAGTTGTTGATGATTTTCCAGCTTGTGGTTCAGGAGATTCAGTTTGAATGAATTCATGTTGTGGTTCCTCCTGTTGATCATCTTGCTGAAGCATGAATGGTTCTTCTGCTGCTGTGGGTCCAGACTTGGGTGCTGAACTTTGTGGTTTGCGGGTAGAAGTCTTAGATGCTGGTGGTTGTCTGGATGATGATGGTTTGCGGCTAGACTTGGATCTTTTACTTTGTGAGTCTTTGTCCGGATCATCGTCTTTTCTTGGACGTTTGCGTGTACCAGCGGCTTCTTTACATGACTCTGTTGCCCTCAGGGATTCAAGTAATGCAGCTTCTTCATCAGTCTTTTCTACCTTTTCAGCAAGTTTGGAAGCTAACAAAGTTTCCAGTTGTTCCACGGTTAGATCCTCAGGCTCAGTAGGAGGCCTGTTCGTTTGAAGATAGAAAGGAGTTGACTGAAGCGTTTTGACGATGTTTTCTCGAATCCTGATGTCCAGCTCATTTCTGATGGGTTTCAGCAGTTCAAACAACTCTGGAGTTACTGTAGATACAAGATTTTCACCCAAGTATTCTTTGGTGTAGTCTTTGATCATCTCTTCCATATCTGCTGTCATGTACTTATCAACTTGAGCTTTAGTCTGCATTAACTCCTGTACTTTATCAGAGAGCTGAGTAACCAATGTAGTCATTTTCTTCATTTGGTCTTGAAGATCACCATCGTGTTGTTGTGGTGTTCTCCTAGTCCTTTAAGATCCCGCAACATGCTTTGCCCGTAAAAATGCTTTGGTAGTTCTCAGACTGGCTTTCTTCATTCTTGGTCTTTTTACTTTTGGTGGTGGTGGTGGTGGTGACTGGTCTGATGATGATGATGATGATTCTGCTTCTCTATCTGATTCAGAATGTGGTGGAGATGGATCTTTAGGTGGAGTACCTTGAGGGATTGGAGGTCGTTCCGGTGTCGGAGACCTATCCTTTGGCGGTGATGGCATGTCGGTGTCCAAGAATTGATCATCTTGATCTTGATCATGAGGTTGATCATCAAGATTTTCTTCTGCCGGTTCCTCTGAGGTTTTCTTAGTCAACTCCTCTTCTTCCTGACCTTTGGCTTCTATCTCTGGAATTGTTGTCTCAGTTTCTTTCTGTTGTTCATTTGCAGCCTCTTCTACTCCAGCGTCTTTCATGATAGTGTTTCCCTCAGCATCCTTTTCCAGTTGTTCTGTTGTTGTTTCATTTGCTGTTGGAAGTATCACGGTACTGCTAAAGCCACCTTCTCTAGCTTGGAGTTCAAGTTGTTGCTGATGAGCTTGTTGCAATTAAAGGTTGAGACGAGCAGCCAATTTGAGCTTTTTCTGCTCTTCCTTTTCCAGGTTTCGTGTATCAATGATGATGCTTTTCAGCTTGCTTTGTCAGTTGAAGGTTCAGATTCAGGTTCAACAGTTTCTTCATCATCATTCCCAGGTTCACGTATGACTATTCCTTTTCTTGGTTGTTGTTGTTGCTCATGTAGTGTTTCTAAACTTAATTGTTTTGCCAGTTCGAGTTCAGGATCCTCTTGAGCAACATACCTTATTTCATAGTCCCCTTCTTCATCAGTTTCGATTTCGGTTTCAGAGCCAAATTCTGACCCACTAGCTTCTGATGGCGGTGGTGATGGTTCAGGTGTGATGACTTTCTTTTTGATGACTTTTCGTTTCGGGGCTGCAGCAGGCTTGGACTTTGGTTGTTTAGGAGTTTGAGTACTGCTGGAGCTTCCAGACTTAGCACCTCTCTTGCTGCGAGTCTCCCTTATGTATCTAGGAACTTCTTCGGTTTCAAAAATGCCTACTCTCCCAGCTTTGTAGGCTAAGTCGTAGATTCGGTAGTTCGAAGATGCAAGAATTCTGTCGTTCAGAAGATTGTCTGGTATTCTCAGGCCTGTGGTCTTTGGAGTGAACTGAATGGACTTGACGAAAGCAATCTTGTCATCGTCCACAATGCTGTGCTTTGGTTCGGTACGGTCAAACATTCTTT
>LBNU01028571.1:14061-30022 GCA_014162995.1 Artemisia annua
AACAGTCTTCGTGAGTATGCCTAAATCCACAATCACATCCTTTTAACCCAATTCATACTCCACATAACTCACGACTGAGTGACAAGATCAATTTCAACCCTCCCCGTAATAGGGACTAAAACGACCCGAGGTTAATCGATCTATCACTAGCTTGGTATATAAGCCATTCAAGACCAGAATAGAGATAACAATGATCATATATGCCAGGTTTTGTTGGGTATTCTTTTTGGGAACTAAAGATGAAACTTTTCAAACTCTTAAAGAATTTATTACCCTTGTTGAAAACCAGCTAAACAAGAAGGTTAAAAGTATAAGGTGTGATAATGGGACAGAGTTCAAAAATGCTAGGTTAATTGAACTCTATGGGTCTAAGGGTATAAAAAGTTACTATAGCAATGCCAGGACTCCACAACAAAATGGGGTGGCTGAAAGGAAGAATAGAACACTCATAGAGGCAGCAAGGTCTATGCTTGCTGACTCTAAGCTACCCACTATGTTTTGGACTGAAGCAGTAAGCACTGCTTGTTATGTCTTGAACAGGGTATCTATCACTAGGCCTCATAACAAGACACCTTATGAACTTCTAACAGCGAAAGTTCCTACTATAGGTTACTTTAAACCTTTTGGATGTCATGTGACCATTTTGAATACCAGTGACCACTTAGGCAAATTTGATGGGAAAGCTGATGAAGGGTATATTGTTGGCTATTCAACTCATAGTAAGGCTTACAGGGTATATAATATGTCTGCTAAAAGAGTAGAGGAAACTCTAAACCTGAGATTTCTTGAAGAGAAACCTAATGTTCACGGTAAAGGTCATGACTGGTACTTTGACCTTGATTATTTAACTGACCATTTGGGCTATACTAGATTCAAATCTAACCAATCTGCAGGTACACAAGAGTCCCCCTCTAACAATGCAGGTGTCCTGGATGATGACTCAGATTGTGACTCTGAGTGTGATGAACAAACAATTGTTGTTCCTTCTTTTCCTACCACTAACAACTTTTCAGGTTCTCAAGACAAACTGGCTTCTGGTGTGGATGATTTGAGTTATGCAGAAGATCTTGCTAGGCTTCAACAGCAAGAACATGCAGCAAATGAAGAAGCAGACAGGCTTGGCTTTGAGTTTGCAAAAGATGCTTAGGCACTCTTGAGACAAGCTGCTCTTGACACCCGCAGAAACATGGATTCTACTGATGGTTCTCCTATTGCTGCGGTTCACACCAATTCTGCTGATGAATCTCCTGTTTCTGCTGATACTGCCAAATCCGCTGATGGTGTTTCTGCTGATCCTCTTGATTCTGCTGTTTCATCCACCATTCCAACAAAAACATCCCTAAGCTTTGAAGTGCCATTTACACGATTTCCAAGCCCCACAGATCTTGGTAATCATCAACAAAGTGCTGGCATCTTCAACTCCTCTTCCTATGATGATGATTTTGCTCAAACTATAACCAACCTTCAGTCAACTGTGGATGTCAACCCCAATGCAACTAAGAGGATAAACACTATTCATTCTCAATCCAATATTCTTGGAGATCCCAATGCCATGGTTCAAACTAGAAGTACAGTGAAAAAGACCAAGTTTGGAGAATGTGCCTTTATCACTTACATTACTACACAGAAAAGGGACAATCATACAGACCAACAACATTGTTTGTTTGCTTGTTTTCTATCTCAAGTTAAACCAACCAGCATTGCTCAAGCACTTACAGATCCAAGTTGGGTAGAGGCAATGCAGGAAGAAATGCAACAATTCAAGACTCAAGATGTTTGGGTACTTGTAGATCTTCCTGAAGGAAAATATGCAATTGGTACTAAATGGATTCTCAAGAAAAAAAGAGATGCTAAAGGTTTCAGACAAGAGGAAGGAATTGATTATGAAGAAGTCTTTGCACCTGTGGCAAGAGTTGAGGCAATTAGACTATTCTTGGCTTTTGCCTCTTATATGGGTTTTGTGGTTTACCAAATGGATGTGAAAAGTGCTTTCCTCTATGGAAAGATTGATGAGGAGGTCTATGTCGCTCAAACTANGAGTTTGCAAAAGATGCTTAGGCACTCTTGAGACAAGCTGCTCTTGACACCCGCAGAAACATGGATTCTACTGATGGTTCTCCTATTGCTGCGGTTCACACCAATTCTGCTGATGAATCTCCTGTTTCTGCTGATACTGCCAAATCCGCTGATGGTGTTTCTGCTGATCCTCTTGATTCTGCTGTTTCATCCACCATTCCAACAAAAACATCCCTAAGCTTTGAAGAGCCATTTACATGATTTCCAAGCCCCACAGATCTTGGTAATCATCAACAAAGTGCTGGCATCTTCAACTCCTCTTCCTATGATGATGATTTTGCTCAAACTATAACCAACCTTCAGTCAACTGTGGAAGTCAACCCCAATGCAACTAAGAGGATAAACACTATTCATCCTCAATCCAATATTCTTGGAGATCCCAATGCCATGGTTCAAACTAGAAGTACAGTGAAAAAGACCAAGTTTGGAGAATGTGCCTTTATCACTTACATTACTACACAGAAAAGGGACAATCATACAGACCAACAACATTGTTTGTTTGCTTGTTTCCTATCTCAAGTTAAACCAACCAGCATTGCTCAAGCACTTACAGATCCAAGTTGGGTAGAGGCAATGCAGGAAGAAATGCAACAATTCAAGACTCAGGATGTTTGGGTACTTGTAGATCTTCCTGAAGGAAAATATGCAATTGGTACTAAATGGATTCTCAAGAAAAAAAGAGATGCTAGGGGCATTGTGGTCAGAAATAAGGCTAGACTAGTTGCTAAAGGTTTCAGACAAGAGGAAGGAATTGATTATGAAGAAGTCTTTGCACCTGTGGCAAGAGTTGAGGCAATTAGACTATTCTTGGCTTTTGCCTCTTATATGGGTTTTGTGGTTTACCAAATGGATGTGAAAAGTGCTTTCCTCTATGGAAAGATTGATGAGGAGGTCTATGTCGCTCAAACTAAAGGATATGAAGATCCACAGAATCCAAAGAAGGTGTACAAGGTTGTGAAAGCTTTATATGGACTTCATCAAGCACCCAGAGCATGGTATGCAAGATTGTCCAACTTTTTTTGGAACATGGTTACAGAAAAGGTGCTATTGACAAAACCCTCTTTATAAAGAAGAATACTAGAGATATCATTCTTGTGCAAGTTTAGGTAGATGATATCATCTTTGGTTCCACAAAGGAAGCTTGGTGCAGGGAATTTGAAACTTTAATGAAGAGTAAGTTTCAAATGAGTGCTATGGGAGAGCTTACTTTCTTCTTGGGGTTACCAGTGAAGCAAAATCCTGAAGGAATTTTATTCATCAAGAAAAGTATGTGCATGATATTCTCAAGAAATTTGATTTTGAGAATCTTAGGACTGCAACAACACCTTATGAACCTCCAAGGCCCAAGAATCAGAATGAACCAGATGAAGCTGTGAATGTTCACCTCTACAGATCTATGATTGGTTCCCTCATGTACTTAACTGCTTCAAGGCCAGACATCACATTTGTAGTCAGTGCTTGTTCTAGACACCAGGTCACACCATTGACTTCACATCTGAATGCTGTAAAGAAAATCTTTAGGTATCTTAAAGGTCAGCCTAAATTCGGCCTTTGGTACCCAAGAGATTCTCCATTGGTGTTGGATGCTTATAGTGACAGTTATTATGCTGGTGCCAATCTGGATAGAAAGTCCACTACAGGAGGTTGTCAATTTTTAGGGAGAAGGTTAATTTCTTGGCAATGCAAGAAACAAACCATTGTGGCTACCTCATCTACTGAAGCAGAGTATGTTGCTGCTGCCAATTGTTGTGGACAAGTGCTTTGGATTCAAAATCAGATGCTTGATTATGGGTACAAGTTTATGAACACCAAAATATATATTGATAATCAAAGCACAATTTCAATTGTTAAAAATCCAGTTTTTCATCAAAGAACTAAGCACATTGAAATTAGGCACCATTTTATTAGAGATGCTAATGAGAAACACTTAATCCAGGTGCTTAAAATTCATACTGATAACAATGTGGCTGATTTGTTAACAAAATCTTTTGATGGACCTTGGTTTAACTACTTAGTTGTCCACATTAGGATGGTTAACCCTTGACTGCTTTGTTTAAGGGGAGGCATATGCCTCAGGGAGGATTGTTATTGTTTATTATGTATTTAGTTATGTTTTGGTTCACTAACTTTGTTTTGCAGATTTGTTTTTACACACTAACCATTACATGTTTTAGTTTGTTTTGTGTGCTTGGTTTTGTGTGTTTGTTTTACAGACACTTGTTTCTGCTGATGGCACAAGGACACTATCTTGTTTCTGCTGATTGGTACTGAGATACATCAGTGGTATTGAGTTTCATTAGTGGAATTGACATGAAGAACAGAGAAAGATAAATAATACATGAGGACAACAAAATAAGGGAAACATAATTTCATTGATTAACATTTAAAAGTACATATTGATGGAATTACAAGACCCTGCCAAAAGACCACACAACTAAACATAACCAACAATCATCGACTTAACACTTAGCACCTCTACCCAAAAGCTATCACCCCTGACACCTCTACTCCATCTTCCCTTTCCCTTTCCCTTTCACATCAGCAACCTTCTTCTTACCCTTGTCTTTGCAAAATGTCTCACGCATTTGTGGAAAAGGAAGCCCAATCACCACTTCTCTTGACTCTGGGAGAGGTGGATTTGACCTACTTGACCTTGGTGGTGGACATTGTTGTGAAGATTCTTCTTGCTCCACCAATTGATTGAACAATGGTTCAAGTCTTGCTGTGGAATCTTCAGCCTCAGAGTCATATACCCAAAGAGGGAGTTGAGCAAGGTCTTCTTCCTCTGATGGTGTTGAAGGAGGATTGTTTTGGGGTTCTTCTTCCTTTGATGATGTACAGAGGAAGGGGGATGTGAGTGGTCGAGAAGGTGGTTGGATTGGGATCCAAGGATTTGGATCCTCAGGTGATTCAGATGGTGGGGAAGTGGCTACAATGGGGGGTTGGCTTGAAGTACCAACATCGTGTTTCTTCTTCCTTGCTTGCTCCTTTGTTCGCATTCCTCTTCTTGGAGGGCGATATGGTGGTTGAGTTAGTGTGTCATCCCCTGATTCATTCGATGATTCGTAAAAGGTGAGGTTAATCAATTCAAATTTGGGGTCCATGGTTTTGTTGAATTGGGAGAATTTCTGTGTGATTGAGATAATCGAATGTTTGATGTGGGTTAACTGTGATTTGGGGTAACATTTATAGGCCTGATTGTAATTTAATTGGGAATTAATGCAATTAATGCGGGGTCGGTTGGACAGTAAAAAGTTAAGATATTTTCTAAATACCGCGTTGACCATTCAAAGATATTTGAGTGGTAACAAGTTTCTACAGATAGGAGGTTTCTACGGATTGACTCTCAATCCTGCTAATTGACCTTTATTTCTGCGGATACCTATGTCTCCAGTTACCACGGACGGATCCTGCGGATTGACCAAAGGATTCTGCGGATTGACTTCTCATTGCTGCTGATTGAGTTAATTTGGGATTTTATTTTGGGAAAATAATAAAGTCAAATTTGGTCAAGGATTCTCTCCGAAATTCTTTGCCAATCAACTTCCACGTTAGGAAACTACTTTAAATGACCTAACGTGCATATCCCACACCCAAAATAACCGATTCCCACTCAGTATAAACTCAACTCTATTTCCCATTCTCTCAATTGCATAACTTCTCTCAAATCTTTCAATGGCCGAGCTTATTTTCAAAGGAGATCACAACAAAGTATCCTTTTGGGAAAAGCAAAGGGTCGTGAACTATTTGATCCGATGGTAGATTTCTTGTAGCGGTCTAAACTTCGCTTCGCTCTCACACATTATCCCACTCTTGTGTGTGAATCTTTGGTTCAACAATTTTGGGCTACTGCTGCCGTACGCACTCAGGAAAATCATCCCACAAAGATTACAGCTACTATTGATGGGGTTGAATATGTGGTTACGGATTCTTTAGTTCGAACTAAGCTTCAATTAGATGATGAAAATGGTGAATATCATGATAACAAGGAAGTGATACTTGCTGGGTTGCGGGCTATTGGCTATCAAGGTGATGGAAAGAAGGCTTGGTATAAAAACAAGCTCTGCCCTAAATGGAAGTTTTTGGTGCATATTCTGCTGCAATGTATAAGTCCTAAGTCTGGAGGTTGAGATCAATTCTCTTGTCATCTGGCATGTGGAATTGTATGTTTGTCACTGGGTACTACCTTTAACTTTTCTAAATTCATTTTTGAAGGCATTGTTTCAAATGTTAATGCTGATAAGAACAAGTTTCTTATGTACCCTAGGTTCCTTCAAATTATATTAGGCATTGAGACTGTTGTTAGAACACATAGACCTATTGGAGTTTTCACTACTAAAATCTTTGCGAGTATGGCAAGTGGGTATACTGGGGAACATAGACCTTTGACACCTGCTATGTTGCCTGTTGGCAATGATGCTGATGCAGGGGATGCTGCTGATGGTGGTAATGCACCTGCACCAGTTGTTGCTGATGCATCTGCACTAGTTGCTGCTGATGCAGGCACATCCACATCTGCAGAAGCTGGTCCATCCACTACTGCTGATGCAAGTGCATCAGCTGCTGCGGATGACCAGCCACTGGCATCTCCTAGTCCTATTGCTCTTGATGAGCAAACCAATGTCCCTGAAGCGCCAGCACATTCTGCTGATATAGATACTGCACATTCTCCTAGGCTCATTAATGATCTTGTGTCTCCTAGTTCTCTTACTGAGACAGAAGAGACTTTAGTTCAACCTAACATTGAGACTGAGGCACCTTTAGATGATCATATTGAACCTAGTGATGAGCCCATGTTTAAGTCTGTTGTTGAGCCCAATGTTGAGACATCTCATAGAATGAGGACTCCTAGCCCAGTTAGAGAGAATTATTTAGAGGACACCTATACTACTGATGACTTTTATGTGTCTCCTAATAGGTCCTATGAAGCTCCCAAGTCACCAGGTATTCCTACTGATGGAGTTGAGGACCCTGCTACTCTCACAAATATCTATAAATTGCTCAACAGGTATGTTAGAGAGGTGGAAGGTTTAAAAAAGGAGCTGGTAGACACAAAGGAAACTCTTGGTGGCAAGGTTGCTGATTTGACTAAGAGGGTTCAGGAGTTAGAAGCTCAACATGAACAAAGGAAGAAAAGGAAGCTTGCAGTTGATTCAGAGGATGAGGAGCAAGAGGATATGCATTTGGATTCTCTTCATGTTTTAGCAGAAGCATCTTTGGCCCAACAAACACCTTCTCCTAAACCTAATGCTGCTGCTACTAAGTCAAAGGCACCCATCATGGTTCAAAGGAGGAAGACAAAGCAATATCTAAACAAAGGTTCAGAGGTGCCCGTTGCTAAAACTGTTCAAGATGCTGATCCAGTGATTCAACTTGTTTCTGCTGATGGAGGTGAATCAATGGATGTTGATTCTGATGTTGGTGTTACTGCTGTTGATCATTCAGAAGGTGTTTCCACAATTTTTGTTGTTGGTCAAGAGTTTGTGGTTACTGCTGATGATGGTCTTCAACCTTCAGCTGATATTCCTGCTGAATCTTCCAAGGCCATTCCTTCTGCTGATGCTACCATGGAATCTGCTGATCAAGGTGTTAAGGATTCTACTGATCAACCTACTACAAAGGTTCCCACTGATGCGGATTCTACTGTCACTCCTATCACTATTCCTGCTGTTGAAGTTCCTTCAATTGTTTCTACTGATCAATCTGGTGTTTCTGCTGACAAAGCTACTGATCCAGTTTCTACTGGTTTTGACAAAGTTAAATCAGTCATGCTTGAACCAGCTCTTCCATCCAGGAAAAAGTCAAAGAAGGAACTTGAGCTAGAAAGGCTAAGTGAACAAGTAGCTACTGATTTAGTAGCTGCAGATTTGGCTAATGAAGCTAAGAGCCAAGAAGAGTTGAGGCAATCTGAGATAATGGCAAGGAAAATCCAAGAGGACTTGGATAAGCTTGGTTTTCCAGCACCAGCTCCTTTGACTACTGAAAGAAAGAGAGAATTGGATGAGCTCTCCAAAGAATTTACTGCTGAAACTTGGGATACTCTTGCATCACAGGTTGTTTCTAATCCACAGTTAGCTCAGAAAGTCTTAGGTGATGATTTTGATGTGGAAGACTATGTTCAAAAGATGGTGGCCCTAGGCAAACAAACAAAGAAGGCTGAGGCACAGAGAAAGGCAAGAGCTAAAAGAGAAAACCCTATGACACAGGCACAACAGAAAGATTATATGAGGCATTTTGTCAAGAATCAAAGTTGTGTTGTATATGGTACTGTCATGACTAAGAAGCAAGTATGGGCTTTTAAGGATCCTCAATTAATTGAAGAATATAATAAATTTCAAACAACTCTTAGAAGGTCTGGAATTCCAGCTAATCAGTCATTAAAGAGACATGTAGATGTTTTGGATGTTCCTAAAAACAAAAAGATTTAAATCTGCTGATATTGCTGATGCTCCTAAAGCTGTTTCTGCTGAGCATGATGTTCCTGCTACCTCAACGCTAGTAGAGGATTCTGCTGAAGGACTCACTTCTGCTGATGTGCACATTTTTGCAGATGCACACATTCCTGTGGATAGTGGTTCTGCTACTATTCCTTCTGTTGTGGTTTCTTCAGTCGTTCCTCCTGATACTGTTGCCTCTGAAGCTTCCAAACCTAATGAGGATTGTACTGATGCACAACCTGAAGATTTATTGGGAGGGTCGAACACTGATAATATTCCTCCTGAACCTTCTATGATTATTGAGGAGCTTTCTCAAACTCAAACTACTCAGGCATCTATTCCTGCGGAGACGTCACAACCTGCTACTGTTGATGCCAGTGACAACATTCCTGCTGATGAGACAGAGCAACTTTCTACTAATAGCTCTTCTCATCAAGCTACAGATGCTATTCTAGAGACCAAGTCTACCCCTGGTGTTACTGAACCTTCACCTTCTTCTACTCCTGGAAACAGAAAAAAGAGGCCAGTAAGAAAGAGGGTTTCCAAAGCTATTATTTTGCCAGCAGAAGATAGTTCATTTATTGAGTTTGAAGAAGAGGATGATGAGGATCCTGTTCTATGGGTTCCTTTGGTTAAATGGGAACTTACTCAACATAATTTGGGCATAGGATCCGTTAATACTATCCATAGGCAAGATGGTTCTTATAAACATTTCACATTTCTTAGTGTAATTCTACACATGGTGGATAGACAGGATCTTCTCAAATTATATGGATGGGTGACCTCTTATTATACCAATCATAAGCCAGATGATATTGGTGTATTCTTGCTTGGGGATCTGTATGTTCTTTTTGATTCCTCAACTTATGTTGGAAAAGGATTCAAGGTTTGGCATGGACAACAATCTTGGGATGTTGCCAGTTGGAAGTATTTTCCTCTCTCTAATGTCCATATGGTGTTCACTATGGCTGGCAAAGTTCTATATATGTTGGGAGATGTTACTTATCCTCTTACTGTAGGGGTTTTGAAACAACTGCTTGATGTGAAGTTGACTATTCCTGCTGATATGGTTGGTAATGATTTGACTCATGCTGAACAATTAGTCAAAACCATAAGGAGAAGTCTTCTTGTCAAACAAGCATTGGCATCTAAGTATGGTGTTCATATTGAATCTTCCATGGGGTAATTTGTTTCATTGCTTGTTGTATTATTTTGTATCTTTTTATTTTCTTTGTTTAGTTTAAAAAAAATGCTATGTTTACTAATTTGGGTTTGTATAGTTGCACTCTTTGTTGTATACAGGTTTTGGTGTTGGTTTCTACCCACACATATATGGTTATCAACTCACCATGATGTTGACTATTCCATCAAAGAGTTGGCTAGTCCAAAGGGTACAACTTTGGTAAAGACACATCAAATCTGTTGATAGCTATAATGGTTTGCTAAAAACCATAGGGTACTTCACTCACCCATGCTTTACTGCTGAGAGTGATATGGTTTTTCAATTCACCATGGATCTTATCCTATGGAAATCCAAAGAATTGGCTAGCCCACATGTATATGGCTTGTGGTAAAGGCAGTGGAAATCCTTATTTGGTAATCAATTCACCAAGGTAATTTCTTATCATGGATTGGCTAGTCTTGAACAAACGGCTACAGATAAAGACATTTCAAATCCGTTTATGGCTGTGATGATTTGCCAAAAATCATCAAGGTATTTCAACACACCAATGATTCATATTCTGAGTGTTGGACTGGTAACTAGTTCACCAGGGTGATTCCATCAAAGGACTAGCTAGCCCAAGAGTGAGTAGCTACTTGGTAAAGGCTTATCAAATCAACTCATGTAGTTGTTGGTTCTGGTTGTTGCTGTCATAGAGAAGTTGCTGCTGGTTCCTTGTTCTTCAGAGATGGTTACTTGTTGCTACTGATATAGAATTGGTTGCTCCTGGTACTTTATTTTGCTGCATATTATAAAGTCTCGATCCTCAAGTTCTGCACGTTAAAGATCTATCAAGAATCTTGAAGTTAACCGTGTCAAATTCAAGATTAGGGGAGGATTGTAAGGAATTATTGAATTCTGCTGAATAATATTGTTGACAGGATTCTGCTGACGCCTTAGTGGTTTCTACTGATAGTGTGATCCTGCGGATATCTGGTTCCTGCTGAGTTAGTACATCCGTAGAAATGATATAGAACAGATATACTTTGTTTATTTTAGGACAAGATATATAGAATATCTTTTATAGTTTTATGTTATTCGTTTCTTGTAAGAAGGTTTAAGGTTTCTTGTAGTATAAAAGGAACCCACGGCCAAGGCAGTATGTACGTATTGAAAAACAATCAATAGTGATTAATAGAAGATCCATAGAGGATCAAAGTGTTTTAGTTATTTGTTCTTGTACTTGTGTTTAATTTCCGCTTGAATACAAGTTATACAGAGATTTTCCTTTAGTGTGTTCTTGATTACATTAGCATACTAACGATCCACAAAGGCTCTAAGATCTATCAAGGTCTGTAGTTTCAACACCGTAAACCTTCTCTTTCAATTCTAGGTGCTGTTTCAACTATAATATTGTTTTGCCCCGCCTTATATGAACAACATGTTTGGTACACTATTACCATGCTTCTAATAAGATTTAAAGCAATTTAGCCGGGAAAATAATCTGAAAAGAAGACAAAATGTTATGACACTGCTACTTTGCATTACTCTAATATGAATAATTACTTGGGTATCATGAGGGGCAGAATGGGCATTCATGGGAGGATGAAGATGATGATTAAAGTTGGAATTTCCAATGTGCTCATTGGGTCGAATATGTGAAACATGGGAGCGAGCTGATGATGGCGCATATATGTTTTCAAAAGTCATAGCACGATTTTCATGGAAGTTAGGAACTACATTAGCTTTAATTCAGAAGGGGTACTTTTGGAAATTTTGAGGATGGAGATGCTATAAGGATGCTAAAGAACTTACATGTATTTAATAATGATTCAGTTGCTTTCGATTACTCAGTTTATGCCACTCGTATAAATCTTTGATATGCAAAAATAAATGTTGACATAAATAATGCATAAAAACGTTATTTATATTTTTCGATATCTCTACGTTTTGATGATCAAAAAATGTAAAATCAATAAACGTAAGATTATTACGTAAACAAGTATTAAGCTAGTTTATATCATTTTATCCAACTTAATCACTTAAGGTATGAATAAACAAGTGCTTAATACATCTCATGATCAAAGGGGTATTTAATTAATTACTACAAAGTTTATTTAATAATACAAACATATTATATATTTTTGAAAAACACTTTTGGTAATAAAAGAAAATGTTTAAATCATACTAAATATATGAATTCAAATTTTTAACCAAAATCAGTTAGTTTTTCACCAAATAAACTTCCCCACTAAAAGACATAATTTCTGGCCGTTACAGCTGGGCGGCCCCCTTAATTATAAGGGGCGGCCCCCTTAATTTTAAGGGGGCCGGCCATGAATCAAGGGGGCCGGCCACGCTCCTCTGTCAGAATCTGTCAGAAATTTTCTCCTATAAATACCACCTCAAACCTAGTATTTTTCTTATCTTTTGCACGAAAATTTTCAGATCTAAATCTCTCTAAACATCTTCTAAAACCCTTTGATCACTAGATTATTAATCCTTGTTTCAAGTGATTCAATCCCTTCTCATCCATCCTCATCCAAAGTGCAAAAGAATAATACTCCTTCAGCAACAAAGTTTAAGAAGTATTGTAGATTAGTTGTGTACATTGTGTATATTATTTGTGTGGTTGTGTTGTGCTTGTAATAAGTAGTTTTAGGAGATGTAGAAGTTGTGTAGAGAAGAAGTAGTTGTGAAGTGGTGTGAAGTAGTGAAGAAGGTATGGTGTGTACTAGTAGTGAAGAAGTTGTGAAGAGTCGTGAGATTGGTTCTAGCTAGGATTAGAACCCGACATCTAGCTTTGTGTCGTTAAGTCGGTGTAAGCGAAAGTTGTATAAGGTTTCTCCGCCACAAGGGAATTTGTTGACATAGTGAAGAAAACTCTCGAGTAGGTGACTCGGGGAGTGGAGTAGGAACAAGGAAGGTGTCCTTGTAGCCGAACCACTATAAATCCTTGTGTTGTGGTTTGATCTTTCTAACTCTTCTCATTCATTACTTATTTACTTATACTATAGTAGCTTAGTTAGTTAGTAATATATATTTGTTCATATAGTGCAAGTCTTGAATTCACATAAACTAGAATCGAAGTTTTTAAAACAAACTTGTTTTCATAAATTTTAAAACGGACGTAAAACTATTCAACCCCCCCTTCTAGTTTTCCACAATTGGTATCAAGAGCCACGTCAAACAAGATTTTTAAAATATATTGTATTTTAAAACTTGAATCGATCTATGGAATCGGAAAAATATTTAGAAGGGCAATCTATGCAAAGACCACCACTATTTGAAAGTGATGGATTTTTATATTGGAAAAATCGATTCGAAACTTATGTGAAATCAAAGGATCTAGATCTTTGGCATGTTATTACTAATGGTGATTTTCTTCCTTTACAATATAATTCGGAAACTAAAAAGGATGAACTTGTTTCTTATGAAAAACAAAGCGATGATTTGAAAAAGAAACTTTCTAAAAATAATGAGGCTAAAATGGTTATTTATAATGCGTTACCACGCAAAGAATATGAAAGAATTTTTATGTGTAATACCGCAAAAGAAATTTGGAATTCTTTATTAATCACTCACCAAGGTAATAGTCAAGTCAAAGATAATAAAATAGATCTTCTTGTACAACAATATGAACAATTCACGATTCCGGAAGAGGAATCGATAGATAATGCTTTTGCTAGATTTAACACAATCATCACAAGTTTAAAAGCACTTGATGAGAATTTTTCTAGCAAGAATTTTGTAAGGAAATTTCTTAGGGCTCTCCATCCGAAGTGGCGTGCTAAGGTGACGGCTATTGAAGAATCAAAGAATCTATCAACTCTACAACTTGATGAACTAATTGGAAACTTGGAGGTGCATGAAGTGATAATAAAGAAATATTCCGAAATGGTTAAAGGAAAAAGGGAGCAAAGCAAATCAATTGCATTAAAGGCAAAGAAGGACTCTAGTGATGAGGAATACTCAACATCCGAAAGTGATGACGAAGAATACGCTATGGCCGTGAGAGATTTCAAGAAATTCTTTAAAAGACGAGGAAGATACGTTAGACAACCATTTGATGAAAGAAAGACATCGCATAGAAACAAGGATGACAAGAATGGCAAAAGCGAAAGGAAGTGCTTCAAGTGTGGGGATCCAAACCATCTCATTGGTGAGTGTCCAAAATTGTCAAGAAATCAAAATCATAAGGCGTTTGTAGGAGGAGCATGGATCGATAGTGACAACGATGAAAAAGAGACAACAAGAGAAGAGAAGTGTCTCATGGCTAAGGCATCCGATGAGGTAAGTTCCGAAACCGAATACTATAGTGATGATAATTTATCCTTATACGAAAAAGACTTAGATAGCGAGTATAGGATATTATACAAAGTAGGACAAAAAGTAATGGTTAAAAATAAACTACTAAAACAAACTAACAACCAACTAAAAGATGAAATACTTGAGTTAAAAACTAAACTGAATAATCTAGAAAAAGGTAAAGAAAATTTAAGTGAATGTAAAATATGTCTAGTTTTTGAAAACGAAAATAAACAACTTAAGGAAGAAATTACTAAACTAGAGAAGTTTGAAAATAGTAGTAAGTCACTTAGAAAACTAATTAGCGTTCAAAGACCATCCGGAGATAAAACCGGCTTAGGATATAATACAAACGAAGCATCTACTAGTAAAACAAAAAGTGTAAAATTCGAAAGTAAAACTAGTGAATCAAAACCGAAGTACATACTTTTAAAAGATAGATTAGTACCCATTGCTAGTGATGAGGAAGTTAAAAGCTTTCGTAAATCATCTTTAAAACCCGATGCCGAACCTTTTGAACCAAAAATAAGGTCCAAAACTCCACCACCTAGAAAACAAATAAGTTCTCATCCTAGGTCTAAAACTCCTCAAACTAGAGTAAACCAAAATAGATGAAACTTTAACAATAATCAACAAATGTGGAACTTCAATCCTTGGCGGATGTTTCCAGCATATATACACCCAAGTCAAATACAAAACATGTTCGGATCAAACAACTTTGGTCAAATGAGACAATGGGGACCAACGTAATAAACTCATCAAACAAGCTTGAAAATTTAAGTTGCATCCACAAGTTCGTACAATTCCTTGAAGACCTTGAAGAAAAACGCATTGAAGACGAAAGGTACACATTCCCTTTTATTTTCTTGTCAAGAATTGCATGCTTAGTTTAGTCTCTAGCAATTATATGTTTATGTTTGGCTTGTAGTTTCCGCTAGTTTTTATATTTATACCTATATTTATATATATACATATCTATATATATATATATATATATATATTTAGGATCTTATAACCTAGAAAATTCATTTGTTGATTTTCTAGAACTAGAAGTTGTTCGTTTACGAACCTTTTCTTTCCCCCCATTGGCCTTTTTGATCTTCAACGTTCAACGATACTCATCTTGATGTAGAGAAATGAGTCGAAAAATCTATGAATGAAACAAAATCCCGTCCTCCGTAGCATACGTCTCCTTCCTATATTCTCGTCTTATAAACCTATACTAAATATATATATATATACTTATATACCTTCCACAACCCTCTCGTCCACTTGACAACTTGATTAATTTCATCCAAGATGATCAAGAAATTTTTGTTGACGAAATGTCAAGTAAAAGTGTCAAGTAATTCCTTTCGTGCAAATACTCACCAACGTATTTTTGATTAAATATAAATCTAATATATATACAAATATTTTCTTGCTCTTTCCAGAAACCAAAACCACGAAAAATCAAATTTTGGAGGGCGGCCCCCTTAATTTTAAAGGGACCGGCAGCCAAAATAAGGGCGGCCCCCAAAATAAGGGCGGCCCCCATCTGATTGTTCCAAAATCGTTTTCCCTCTTGATTCTTTTGACAAACACTCCATTTTCTCAACACCCAAACCTTCTGCTGCTGCTGTGACGAAAACAAAACCCCAAAACCTCAAAAATCAACTTCTAAATCACATAATTCGGGTTAATTCACAAAGGGCAAATTCATCTAACACGATTACCATTACATATTGTAAGTTTTTCATAACACATTTCATCTAATTCCATCTAATTTGGTCAAAATCAAGATTATGCATGTTTTACTAATTTCTTCAAATTCATAATTTCTTTCGAATTGGGTCTAGGATTTCCATAACTAAATGCTTCCCTTAGGATTAGGATGCATAATTAACACTAGGAACTAATAATTACAAACCCTCTTGTCGAAAATTTTTGAAAAATTTCATACACCCCTTTTCAAAAATTTTCGTAAACACATTGTTGA